>VYZP01073871.1:0-16426 GCA_013400635.1 Hypocryptadius cinnamomeus | reverse complement strand
TGGCCACTGCCTGTCAAGAGGAGAAGGGAACCATGAGACACTGCTCATTTTCAGTAACCCTTAATTTTTACCCTCAATGCCCCATTTTCAGTAAAGGTGGCCCTTTTACCCTAAATACCCCATTTTTGTGTCAAGTCGGATGGTTTGGCCATGGACACGAGCATCCCCACATAATGGTGCAGAGCAGGAGCACATAAATGAGTCTGCCTGGGGGCCAGGGAGGGAAAGGAGAGCTATGTAAAGCTGCTGCTGCTTCTCCTTAGAGCTGGGACCACACCTGCATGAGATGCCAGAGCCTGGACACCAGCCAGTGCTGCACAGAAAGGCAAGGAAACAGTAAAGAAAGCACATGCTGTGGGATCTCCTGCTGCTTAGAAGCCAAACACACTGGCCTTCATCAGCTAAGCAGGTCATGGGGACTTGTTCTCTTGACAGAACTCGGTGACACCCCAAACCACAGCAGGTCCCAGCACTGATCTAGTGGCATCTGCATGGCAGGGGATGCTCTGCTCGTCAGGGATGTGGGATGTGGTGTTCCTGTGCTCTTTCCATCAGACAGCCTACCTGTGTGTCCTGCTTCTCCCTGGTCACCGGCTGTGGCATCACCTTCTCCAGCCCCTGCACAAACCAGCTGANCACCCCTGGGATCCGTGTCCCCACCCCTCCCGGCACAGAGGGAATCCTGGCCATGGAGAGCAGCCCAGCCCAGCCCAGCCCAGCCCAGCCCGGCCCGGCCGGGGGTCGCGGATCGGATCGCTCACCTTCCACCGCGCCTTCGCTCCTCTCCTTCGGCTCTGTCTGCAGAGGGACAGAGGGACGGATGGAGGCGGCAAAGCACTGCCTGTGGCCTCAGGCCACCCCAGGTGGACATGTCCCCACCGCAAGGGGACCCACGTGCTCAGCCCCTCATGCTCAGCCCCACATGCTCAGCCCCTCATGCTCAGCCCCTCATGCTCAGCCCCACATGCTCAGCCCCACATGCTCAGCCCCATACACCACCCGCTCTGGTTTCAGCCCCACTGCCGTGACAACAACCAGTTAACCCAGACACCAGCGCTGCTGACACCAGCCCGTCAGTCCCAAATGAAGGGTCCTCCCTGCATCAGGGTTGAGGACCACCGGGACAGCACCCAGAGGTCTCTTTTTGCTCTGCGGAATTCCCTTGGGTTTTCCTCCCCAAGGTCCCAGCTGGGGTGTGCAGGAGGATGAAGGCAGGGAGCTCTCCCCACTCTCACCTCTGCCCGGCAGCCCCCGCTCTTCCCGAGCTAGGCAGCGCTCACCTCCGGCTTTTTCATCCCCTCTGGCTGCGGCAAAATCCTCTCGAAGCCCTGTGAGAGCCAGCTGAGCACCCGTTTTCCTGCCCTGCGGGGAGAGCGCCGCGCTCGGGGAGCTCATCCTGCACCCTCCTGCCCTCCCGCATCCCCCCGGCCTCGCTGGGCACCCACCACTGCTCCGGGGCGTTCTCCGGCTCGCCCTCGGAGACATCCTCCTCGGCATCGAAGGGAGTTATCTCTGCAAGGAGAGCGCTGCTGTGGGCACGGGGAATCTGCACTGCTGGGAGCTCCGGGTGTCCCCATCAGCCAGGGGACAATAGTGCCGGGCAGGTGGGATGTGGGAGTCCCAGGATGCTGCAAACTACAAACTCCCAGCTCTCCTTACCCAGACCATCGTCATCCTCATCCCCAAGGACCTGGACCTCTGTCTGAAAAGCCAAACATATTGTCTGAAAACCTGACAGCCCAAGAGAGGGATCACCCCACTGGGTGGGGAGGGAAATCTGCCCTTTCCCCAGGGATGGGTGAAGGTAGAAACCCATGCAGGGCAGGTTTAGTGCTCCCAGTTAGCACCGGGAGAGTGATAAGAAGGAAAAAAGAAGAAAAGGTAAAAAGAGGCAGAAGCTCAAATATACCAAACAATTTCCCAGATCTGTCTCCTACCTCATCAGCAATGTCGACGCTTGTCTCGAAGCTCTTCCCAAGTACCTGCAGCCCTGGGGCTGGAGCTGGCTGGGGAATCACCTTCTCCAGCCCATGGGAGAGCCAGGAGAGAACACTGCTCCCCACACTGCTAGGGAAGGGTGTGAGTCAAGCTGGGAACACCATCCAAGACATCCAGCCCCCAACAAAAAGCAAAATCCCAAGCAAATGATGCTGCACAAGGGGTGCAGGAGCCCTACCTGTCAAACACAGAACTCGAGTCCTCAGAAACCACAAAGGTCACTTTCTTTTCCGTCTCTTCAATAGCAGCAGGGGAAAATAAAGCAAGCTCCTATCACCACCCTGGCAGCCCCCAGGAGGCCAGGCAGGAGTGGGACAGGAGGGTAAAGGAGCACTGATGTGCAGCCTGAGCTGGAGTGGGGCTTACCCTCAGTGCGTGCCCGCTCAGCAGCATCTGTGGGGCCACCGGCCTTTCCTGTGGGTGCCTTCAGGACAAAGGGCAGGAGGTGTCAGAGAATGAGGCACAGGGGACACTGTCCCTGTTCAAAGGTGGCTGCAAACCCCAGGGACTCCCCATCCTCCTGCTGCTTCCCAGCAGCTCAAAGTAGGAATGCATCCCGGCCCCCTTCCCTCCTGGGGATGCTGCAGTGCTGGGGATGGATGCAGAGGCACCAGGCGCCTCTCATCATGCTCATGGTGTCCCCATCACCCCCAGGCTGGCTCCCTGCTCACCTTAGCTGGCTGCAGCTCCTGCACAGGGGTCTCCTCTGTCACATGGGGCACCGGGGGCTGGGGCACCACCCGGTCAATCCAGCCCATCATCCCGCTGGCTGCGGGCCGTGCCCAGGGGTCTCCAGCTGGCAGGAGCCCAGCAGCAGGGGTGCACACTGCCCAGGGAATACCAGCTGCACCAGCTGCTCACTGGGCTGTCTCCTGAGCAGCCCAAGAAGGTCCTTGGTGTCCTGTTTCCAGGTCCTGCTTGAGAAACATGGCACTGTAGCACAGCCAGAGCAAACCCAGCTCAGCCCCTCACCCCTCACTGCTATTGTGAGCAAACTAAAGGCTCTATTTTATTCTCACCATCTCAGTTAAACTTGCTTCTCCTGAAGGTAGCTCCTCAGTTAGATGTTTTATTTTCACAACCTGTCCTGACTAGGAAGCCATTGCAGATAGATCACAGAAGCTGTGATGCTCTGCCCAGGGTCCTCTACTCTCCCCATCATTTTTCATTTGAGGGAAACTGAACAGTAATTTGAGCAGAACTTTTTATGAGGAAGTCCATGTCACAACACACATATCCTCTCTTTCTGCCCCTACAAAACAACTCTGCTCCCCCACCTATCAGCCACACCCCAGGGACATGGTACCTGCTGGGGGCTCGGGCAAGGGCAGCAAAGGCATCCAGCACTGGCTGCTGTGATGTTGATAAGGTAGGTAAAAGTGAGATGTTGCAGAGCAGGGATTCAGCTACCAAGCTCTGGCTGCTTGGTCTTTTGGGGTCCCTTCCTTCCCTTTGTGAAGCAGCTCCAGGCTGGGATACAGAGCCAAGTGATGCTGCACATTCCCCTTCTTAGGTACTGAACAAGAGCTGGGGGCTCTCATCCAGCTCAAACTGGGGGTGTCACTTGCTGTTGCCCCTCTGAAGGGCTGCACTCTGCCCAAAATGCCCCTCTAAAGTACCCCACTCTGCCCAAAACAAAGGACTCAGGAGCACCTCAGACAGGTGATACCTGTGAAGGGCAAAAGAAAGCAGATCCCTGAGCCCCTTCCAGCCCAGCCAGGAGACTGCACAGGAGTTTCAATCCCAGTCCCACTGCAGCAGGCAAAGGCTGGAAGCTGCTCAGCACTGGGGTCTTTGAATTAACCCCTCATGCAGCTTTCAGGCATGCAGGACATCTTCAGTTCCCTTGAAATGGCTCAATGGGGGCTCTCCAAAGCCTGGCTCCTTAAATCTAGGCTGGGGTTTGCAGGAAGGGTGATCTTCTGCCCTCTGCTTGCCTGCACCTCGGCGAGGCCAGAGCCAGGTTTGGATGCAGCCCCAGCACCGGTCCACGGAGCACTTCCAGCCCCCAGCACACCATGGGCAGGGTCAGCTCTCCCAGAGACCCCCACGCCCCACAGCTGGACAGAGCAGTTGTAAAACACCTCCTGAGGCCAGACAACCAGAAACCAATTAAATTACCTTCTATCTCTCACTGGGTACAAGGGATTAAGGAACTGGGAATGCCCTGGGAACAGCAAGGAAAAGCTGCCAGTACCTGCAGCAGAGGCATTTCCCCCCATGCTTTGGCACTCTCACAGGTCCCAAAGAAGCCCAGGGTCCCTGTACACAGCTGAGCCCAAACGATCCTGGAGAAAGCCCCCTGAGGCTGCAGCGAGTTCCCCTCGTCAGCCAAGGGCTCCTCCTCCCTCCAGCTTGTGCAGCTGTAAAAGCCTGGACCATATCCCTGTCCTTGGTCTGGGAAAGAAAGTGGAGGGCAGAGGCTGTTCCTCTGCCAGATCTGAACAAGAAATGGGCAGAAACATTTGTGGGTCCCCGCAAAACTAGCTGCTGAAAGAAACAGGAATAAGTAGGCAGGAATTGCCTTCAATGACATGAAAGAGCTGGCAGCCTTATGCATCCTGCTGCATTGCAGGCACCCAGCAGTGCCACCACCTGTTGTGGCAGCTCCTTTTGCCAGCCAGCAAAGGCCCTTAGTCTCATTTCTGAGAGCAAGAAGAGCACAGACCCACGGTCTCATTTGGAGCAGGGAGCACCGTGGCCTTTCCTCCCCTCCCAGCAGCTGATCAAACCTCCACATCACCCAGCCCTCGCAGCATCACTCCCGATGGACCAGCACACCTCATCCCCCGGCTGTTTCGGATCATCAAACCCCCCCGTGATGGGAGAGGTGGCCCTGCAAAACTCCCAGCCGCGTTCCTCGCCTCCATCGCTGCCACTTACCCCCGCAGGCTCAGCACTGCCTCCCTGGGAAGCCACCCTGGGATGCGTGGGCTCCCTCGGCCGCTGCAGCTCGCCACTGCCCCCCCAGCCCACCTCAATCGGCTCTGCGAGGATTAGCCCTGTGCTGCCTGCAAATGGGATTACTGGCACCCAGCTGTCCTGAGTGCACCGCCTTCCAGCGGCCAGCCTGGCTTTGGTGCAGGGTGCTGCAAAAAAACCCCCAAAATCAAACAGGTTTGAGCACCCTCAAAATCTCTGGAGCCACCAAAGCTCCCCCAGGCACTCACCGGCAGTGCTGTGGGGAAGGCACTCGTCTCACCCATGTGCAGGGGGGTGCAGGGATGTGCAGAGGAGCAGCAGTGGAGCTGCTGAAACCCCGTGGGGTGACACAAGGTGATGTGCCAAGGGTGCTCCACCCACAGCTCTGCCCCAGCTCCAGAGCAAGCACAGCAAATCTGTGCTGGGCTGGGCTAAGCCTCCCCTTGCTGAGCCTGCCAATTGCTTGATCCGTTTACCTCCAGCCCTGCACGACTGCCAGGCTTTCCCACTGCCCCTAATCTTGGCCACAATGACACCCTGGAGTCCAGGTGCCAGCATGGCTTCTGTGCCCCATGTCCAGCCTGTTCCTGCATGCCCAGAGCTCCCCAGAGCAGCGCTGGAGCTCCCTGCCCTGCTTCCTCCTTCCCTGGTTCCATGGGTGTCTCCATCCTGGTGGGCAACAAGTACCCATCGTGCCTGACCCCAGCAGCTCTGTAGCAGGCTCCTCTCTTGCTATCACAGGATGGGGGATGCAAAACAAACCCTCAGGAAAAGCTTGAACAGTTTTATGTGGGGCTGGGATTCCAGAGCACAACATGCAGCAGCTTCTGCCCCCTGAACAGCTGCTCCTTTCTGGCAGGAAGAGACTCCTGCCTGCTCCTGCCCTGAAGCTCCCAGGGAGGAGATTTGCCCTGGGGAGGGATCATTCCAAGTCTATCGGGCAAAACCACTCAGCATACTCTGCTTGTGTTTGCTTTCAGCCCTTGCTCGTACCCTGCATCTTCTGCTTACCAGGAAGATGAACCATCAATTCAACTTCAAAAAAAAGTTCAGGGGAAAGAAAGAAAACATGAAAAAAACCCCAAGCAGAGTCAGACAGAGCACAAAGACAGATGAGGAGGCAGTGTGTGGCACATGGCCTCCGCTCCAGAAACCTTACACACCCACAGGAAGGTATAAATAACTATAAATTTATTAGTAAAGCAAAACCATTTGACACTCACACAGAAGAGCGGGATGTGTTATTACAATATATATACACACATACATGGAGTATCATCTTAGAAACACATGGAGAGCAGTGTTAAAGGCACTGCAAGCCACACAAACCTCAGCAACCTTGGCTGTGACTTCCAACAGCCCCGGGAACTCTACCGGAGTCATGACCACAGGTTGGGAGGTACCCAAGAATCTCACTGACCATGAAGTCCCTCAGATCCACAGCTTGGAGGCACTCAGAAACAAGCCCACGGTCCAGCTCCCACCTGTGGTCCTGCTCTCCCCACGGAGCATCCCAGGCACGCTGTGAGAGCAGCATCTTCACATCCAGAAAGTGCCAGAGGCAGCTGCCAGGAGCTGCTGCGGAGGAAGCCGGGCAGCTGGGGAGAAGCTGGGTGCTCACCCGGGCCTGGGGGGAGCTGCCAACCTCAAAGCTCACTGGCCTGCCCTTACGAATCTCAGCATTTCACCTGCATGCACAGGAACCTTCCCACAGGTGAACTCACCACCCAGTGGAGAGCCAAACTCTGAAGTATAACAAGAGGGTTTTGCCTATTTTTTAATGGTTAGGCTTCAGCCACAGCCTGGACTTGATGGTAAATACCCAAGGAAGTGCAGAAAGTGTTCTATTCCCTTCTCTTCTCCCTGCAAGGGCAGGCTTGAGTGCCCAGAGATGGTCCCAAAACTCTGTCAGAGGATGCTTTCCTCTTTGCCCCCCACATGGGACCCAAGACATGAACATCTTCCCACCCAGCCTGCAGAGATGGCATCTGCTCACCAGAGAGCTGGCATGGCCACCTGAGCATCCCCATGGTTCCAAGGGTGTCCATGCCACAGCTAACTCAGCTCAGCTGCCTGCTTGATGCACACAGGGGAACCAACTGCACTGCCTGAGCTCACCCCAGTGCCATGACATCTCTCCAGGAATGTCTGGCAGTCCTTCACTGACTTAATCCCCAGCCTTGGAGATGGAAATGGCAGCTCCCACCCCAGTCCCCATTTCCTACAGCTCTGCTCTGGCTCTTGGTCCTGGCTTGGATTCACTTGCCAGAGCATGGATCCCATGCCAAGCTGCCAGGTCACAGGCATTGCCCCTGCCCAGTGAAATGGATGGCCTGCTGTGGGGAAGGACCAGAAGCACTCACTGCATTCCAGCAAGACTCAGGTTCTAAACACCTAATCTCACCATCAGTGGTTTGGTACCACCAGGATCCAGCCTCAGCCTGGGAAAGGAATTTGGGACAGGGGAGAGCAGAGGGAGGTGGGAAGGAAAGAAGGAAGAGACTTCACAATCAGTATAGAAGAAGGAATGAAAAACAAACCACTGCTTACAAATAAAGAACTAAACAAAGAAAAGAAGCTGAGAATATCTTTTGAAAGTATGAACTGTGGAAGGGAAGGGGCTGAGACAGCTAAAGGCATCCTGTAGGTAGGGTCAGGGGAAGTGAAGATCAGTAAAAGCCCAGGTTACAGATTACCTTTTCCTGGACCCAGGAAGCCAGAGGAACAGCAGCCCTAGAGAGCAGGACTTATGTTCTGAAGAACACCCACACAACCTCTGCCCAACCTAACCCTCCTCTCTACCTTCTCAGCAGCACCCTATGCTCAGACTGCCTGCCAAGGAGAACCACTCTTTGGGAGGGATCCCCCACTACCCAGCCCCTCAGCATCCTCAGGTGGGCTGCAGCCAGGTCTTGAACTGCCTCAAGCACTTGCCACAGGGCTGGTGGCACATCAGCTCCAGCACAGCAACTCTCTGAGGTGCTGCAGGGCAGTGAGGAATGCAAGAGGCCAAGCAGAGGCTGGAGCCTGAAAGTTGCTTGAATAAACACCAGAAGTGAAGTGCAACAGGTACAGAGTAGAGACACGGTGTACTCCCCAAAGGGCTTTGGCCCCAGCTGCTCTTTGGTTTGAAAAGGAAACAGCAGCAGTCAGCAGAGAGCCCTGCAGTGTGATGCCCCAGGGACATCAGCTGCCAGGCCAGCCTGTGCCTCCCGACACAGCAGCACAGTGCTCCTGACACTCCTTCCACCTCCTCCCACCTGACGGGACAAAACACGACCTAAAGGCACAGCAACGGAGATGGACCTGCTTTCCCCACACCTGTAGGCAACACTGCTGCTTCCAACTAGAAAATGCTCCTATAAAAACATAGCCAAAGCTCTCTGTGGCCACTCAGTGCCCACCCCACACAGGTCCTCCACCCACAAGCTCCAGCTGCATGTTCTCCATGGGCTTCTATAGGATTTGGGCTATTGCAGGGCAGCAAATGAAACAAGAGACTGAGTCACCATGAACTCCCAGCCAGCCCTAATAATGACGTTCTAATCCTGCACCATGATGTTTTTGAACCTGGAGGCACCTATTCACCAGCTGATGACCTGGACCTGGGCTCATCCCTGCCAAGCTCCCCACAGCATCCCCTCTCTCCCTGGCATGGGGTCCCACGCACACAGCCCTGATGAATCTCTCTGCCCAGGGCACTGCTTGGCTATTGCCACAACCTAGGCAGAGCCATAGCTCCTCACTGGGATATCCAGGGCTTTCCCAGCTGCTCAACAGAAGAGAAACACTCCCCAACATCCCTCTGTCCAGCTGTACCAAGGAGACAGGATCTGGCAGCCCCATGGCCCTGCATAGTGTGGAGCTGTGTCTGGGGCTCACCACCACCCTCCTCTGCTCCAAGTGCCAGGCAGTCACCCAGGCAGCTCTCCCAGGCTCCTGGGGATGGAAGAGAGCAGGGCACAGCCAGCTGATGATTTCTCCAAACCCTCCTCTGCTGCTCCAGAAAGAAACAGCAGAGCCACAACAGCCCGTGGAGGCTGCAGCTGACCCTGTCTCACAACCTCCTCCTAGCAAAGATGAGCCTCTCTGCAAGCTCTGAGCCCTGGGCACTGATCCTGGCTGCCAGTGACCACTGAACCCCTGGCAGCTGTGCTGGGCAAGAGCAGAGGAACCACAGCCCGAGGCAGGAACGGAGCATGGGTTCAGGTGGGTGCCACAGTCCTCATCTGCTCCCACATTTGAGCCTCCATCACCACCAAGCCCTTCTGTAAAGACAGGATTAGCCTTCCTTTGTTTGGACTCTCTTTTACTCCTACAGTAAAGCATACACTGAACTTACTACATATTAAACAGCAAAACCCAGTTACCTAGAACTAAAGAGCTCTTTAAAAATCCAAGTTACCACATCTCTTTTTTTTTTTAAAGATTCAGTATGACATCAAGTTAAACTATACAGTATTTTTAATGAATTTTAACAAACTGCTTTTTTAAAAAAAAAGTAAAACAAAAAAAGAGGAAAAAGAAACACAGATGGAAAACTTGGTAGGAAGTTCTACATCTTTGAGGCAGCACAAAGTAAGATAACCATCATGGGTCCCTCTTCCTTGGGCAGCAGAGAGCACAGTCTGTTTTAATCACCTTAAAGTTGCACATGAAGAAGACTCAGCCCCAGGGTCTACCCTGTCACTGCCCTGTCCCAGCCCCTGAAAATGCACCCTGTCCCCCTCACTATGCTGGAAATGGAAAACTAAAGCCTTTTTCCACCTTTCAGACAAGTGTTCCCCAACTGAGATGCAGGCCCAGTCCAACCCTCTGCAAGGCTAATCTGTCTATGCTTGCCATGGACAACAGTCATTAACCTTGTCCTAATCACATGTGCAGCACACAGGCAACACACTGGCTGCTGCTCAGAACCTCACAAGAGCACCAGCCAGCACCACAGAGGAGCTCAGGCTGGCAGGGACCTCTGAAGTCCATCAGGTCCAACTCCTTGCTTGCACAGGGTCAGCTACAGCAGGTTGTTCAGGACCACATCCAGCCAGGGACTGAACACCTCCACAGATGGATACCTATTATCACCAAAGATGGAGGGGGAAGGCTGGGGGACAACCTAGTAGGCACATCTTCAACCTCCAAGGCATCTAACTGACATGTAATAGATCTCTTGGACATGAGAAGCCAGCAAATTCCTGCAGAGGAAAACACCTGAGGCTGCATCAACCTTGCTAGGGGAGATTTATTTTTAAGTGATGTTTACAAGAAGTGTGCAAAACCTGAAGAATACAGACGAGGTAAAGAAAGGGCAAAGGGGTAAAACAGGACTCCTGCAAGAGGGGAAAAAATAGACTTCTTCTTTACCCACTGCTAACTTTGCCCTCCCCATGGAGCTGAGCCTGCAGTCCAGAAAGGATTCTCCTGGCTCACTCTGGTTCCTCCAGCAAATCAGACATCAAGCCCCTGGCACATGCTGTGGGTTACTGCTGGCCATGGCAACACCTCTGCAGGTGCAGGTTATTGTAGTGTTCATCTCACCCCTTAGTGTTGGAGCTAAGCACATTGCCTGACCCTGCTGGAGGTACCACTGCCAGCCCAAGGGGTGCTCAAGGGGCAGGAGGCAAGGCAGGAGGAGGCTAAGTCCCTTGGGAAGCAGCTCTTGAATGGCAGGCTTTTGGTTGGGAGCAGGATATGAATGCTGTAACAATCATGGAACTGTTAGGGCTGGAAGATTTGGAGATTATCTAGTCCAACCCCCCTGCTAAGTTAGGGTCACCTAAAGCAGGTTACACAGAAATATGTCTAGGTGGGCTCTGAATGTCTCCAGAGGGGGAGAATCCATGACCTCCTCCCAGGCAGACTGTCCCAGTGCTCCTTGCCATGCTTTCTGGTGGCAGCACAGCACTTCCTACAGCTCCCTGTGCAGCTGGCAGGGACAGGGGGCAGGCAGGCTCACTCAGAACCCCTGCAGAGTGTGACAGCCAGCCACTGCAAAAGCAGCAATGCCAAAGTGCTTTTCGGAGCTGTGAAGCCCCATGGCTTTTCCCTTTCAACACTCTAGAAGGAGGGAGAGCAGGGGAGGTTGGGGCAGTCAATCAACACTAACCATCTGAAATAATGCCCTCAACTGAGCCTGGACCAAGTTGGGAGACCCCAACAGCAGAAACCTGCCATCTCCATGCCAAGCAGCACACCCTGGGAGAAGGGAGGGCTGGCTCTGCCTTGCTCCTAAACCCTCTCCAGAAGGAAAGTCATCCAATCCCCCCCACCAACCCCGCCAGGTAGGGCAGGGGAAAAAGGCTGCACGCAAAGAGCTGGTGCCTGCAACAGACAGCTGAGCTCCCAGGACTGGAACTGCAGGTACAGCACAAACTACAGTCCAGGGAACAACAGGCATCTACAGGCATAGTTTCCTCTCTCCACCTCCCTCCTTTCCTTTCCACCCCTTTGAGATGTCCACATCGTCTGTTGCTACTTTGATAAAGATGGCACGTCTGAGGCCAGAGGAAAGTTTACCTGCCCACACACCGTACCCCCCCTTTCCCCCACACTCCCTGGAGGTTGCCAACAACCGAGGAGAGGGAAGGGAAGGCCGAGGCTCGGGAGCGTCCCATGCAAGCTGAAAGCCACCGTGGGGCGGGAGGCTCATGGCAAGCAGGCAGCCACCTGGTAGGCACCCTCGGCCGTGTGCTGGACGCTGTGCTCCTGCAGCAGGCCCAAGTCCAGGAACCGTTCCCCGCACCACATGCACTTGTACTGCTGCTCCCGGGCGTGCACGCTGTGGTGCTTGTTGAGGTGCTCACGCTGCTTGAAGGCCTTCTCGCAGGAGGAGCACTTGTAGGGCTTCTCGCCCGTGTGCACGCGCCGGTGGCGCTGCAGGTCCGACGCGTACTTGAACCGCTTTTCACAGTCGGGGCACTTGAGGGGCTTCTCGCGGGCCGGGTCGCAGCGGTGCTGCACGAACTCCGAGGAGGAGAAGAAACGTCTCTCGCAGAGCGTGCACTTGAGCGGCTTCTCGGCGCAGTGGGCCAGCTGGTGCTTCTGCAGAGCCGAGGCCCGCTTGTAGGACTTGTTGCACACCGCGCACTTGAAGGGCCGCTCCGCATTCTGCACGCACTTGTGCCGCAGCAGTTCCGAGGACTGGTTGAAGCCTTTCTGGCACACGTTGCACTTGAAGAGGTTCTCTATGCCGTGCACGTGCTGGTGGTACACCAGGTGCGAGGGCTGCACGAAGCCCTTCTCGCACAGGTTGCACTTGAAGCGCTCCTCGGCCTTGTGCGTGCGGCGGTGCCGCATGAGCGCGTACTGCTGCTTGAAGCTCATCTGGCACAGGTCGCACTTGAAGGGCCGCTCCTCGCTGTGCGTGCGCTCGTGCTGCCGCAGGTCCGAGGGACGCTTGAAGGCCTTCTGGCACTCCCCGCAGCGGAAGGGCCGCTCCCCGCTGGGCGTGCAGGGGTGCTGCAGCAGCTCCGAGGATTCCTTGAAGTGCAGCTCGCAGACGTTGCACTTGAAGAGGTGCTCCCCCGAGTGCGCGTACATGTGGCGCACCAGGTGGGAGCGGTGCTTGAAGGTCTTCTCGCACACCGTGCACTTGTAGGGCCGCTCCGAGCTGTGCGTCCGTTTGTGGTGCACCAGGTGGGAGGACTGGCTGAAGCTCTTGTCACACAGCGTGCACTTGTACGGCTTCTCACCCGTGTGGATGCGCTCGTGCCGGGACAGCTCCGAGAGGTGCTTGAAGGTTTTCTGACAGATGGAGCAGCTGTAGGGCTTCTCCGAGGGGTCGAGAGGCTGTGAATGCTCTACCTCGGGAGGCTTGTAGGTCTTCTCACAGATAGAGCACTTCATGGCGTTGCCGTTGTGGACATTGTGGTGCTGCGCCAGCGAGGTCAGGAGGGAGAAACCCATCTTGCAAACCCCGCACACAAAGGGCTTCTGCTCCACCTGGATACACTGGTGTTCGAGGAGGTCGGTGGCCTGGTGGAAGATCTTCAGGCACTGGGTACACTGGAAAGAGCGGTCATGGCTTGGCAAGCACTGGTGCTCATGGGGGTTGGAGAGGTGGGCGAGGTCATGGCCACACACACCGCACTTGTGGGATGGCTCTCCAGCCTGGATGGGGGCGTGCTGGTGGTGCTGCAGTCCGGGGTCCGGCTGGAGCAGGATGCCGTACACGGCACAGCCCAGGGGGTTGTCAGCAGTGCTGGGAGGGATGGAGTGCTCTGGGAGGGCGGCTGCCCCAGCGTGGTGCTGCTGCGGTGGCGGCGGCTGCTGTGGTTGCTGCTGTTGCTGCTGCCAGCTTTCTGACATGCTTGGGAAAAAAAATGGGATTTTAGCAGTGATAGCTTCAGCTTCCCGGATGATAGGGTTCAAGTAAAAGCAAGACCAAAAGATTCTGAGATCCTGATTCCCTGTAAATGGTCCCCTCAAGTCGAGACCAGAAAATCCAGCCCACAGCCAGGATCCTGGGAAGAAAAGAGGTGAAGAGACTCCAGAGCCTTCTCCTTAGACCAGCACAGGTTTTTATGGACTGATTTGGTCTGGCTTGTCCTTCTTTTGGACAAAGGAACAGGAGGCAGAGGCAAGTGCCTTGAAGACGAGAGGAGGCCTTTCTCTGTGCTGGCTGCGATGTGCTCACACTTGTGAAGGGCACAGGACATAACCCAGGGAGCAGCTCTCTCTGCAAGAAAGAAGACAGCTCATGTCAGGTCTTAGAAGAAACGTGGGCAATTCTCTAGCAACCTTCCCCCATGGCTCTCTTTGAAAACTCTCCTGCATCCCTGCAAAGCTACCAGAAGCCACTGTGGAAACGGAGCCCCACTTGCTGCTGTGCAAAGGGCCTGGGACAAGGAGTTCTCAGCCTGGAAAGGGCTGGGCTCTGCCTGGACACAGCCAGGCACACATTTGGGTGTTGTGCTCTCACGAGAGGCAGCACAACTGCCCAGGGCCCACTCAGCTCAGCCTTGAGTGGGTCATTGGCTCCCCAGCACTGCTGTGGCACTGTCCCAGAGCATCGGTCTCTCTGCACAGGCTGTGCACCAAACACTGTGCAATCAAGAAACTACTGGGTTAGATTTTACACGTGTTAATGCACATCCTAACATGATCCCACCCCAGCTGAAACAGCTCTGTGAAATTGTTCTGCTCCTCCTGCAGCCTGGATATCGAGCCCATTACCCAAGGGATGCATGCAAAGCATTTCCCCCTCTTTGTGCAGCGCTTGTAGACTGGAAGAGCCAGGGAGCTCAGGAAAATATTTGCTCTCAGTGTTATCCTATCCTCAGACAGAACTCACAGGGATCACTCTGTGAAGATAAAAGAAGAGTTAAAGCAGTGGCTTAGCTGAACCTCCTACCAAACCATGTAATAAAAGTACACTGAAGCCAACCAACCTACGCCAGAGCTGCAGCCTGGCCTTGCTACAGAGCATCATCAGGCTGAAAAGTTCCAGTCTTTCTAGAGATGTCCAACAAAACCTGGTACCAACTTAGAGAAGAGAAAGACCCACCAGCGAGCAGCAGACAGCAAGAGTGTCAACACACCTCAAGAGAGAAGAAGGTGCATGCCCTGGTGAGCAGCAGCCACCAACACTCCTGAGCCTTGAGCCCCCAGCCCCATAAGAGCACCCCCATGTCTGTGTCAAACCACCTGCCCCCAGGGTAAGGAAATCCTTGGTCTACCACAAGAATATTTTTATGTTTAAAACTACGCAATAAAGAGCACCAGATCATCCCACTTCCCAGCATCCCCACCTCCACCGGCACTCAGCTGAGACTGGGTTGAGCCCCACAACTCAGGTAGTCCTGGACCCACCTCTGACTGTGGGGACACTCATTATTTTGTGCTCCAGCACAGTTTGGGGCAGTAAAGCCCCCAGAGGCACCATCGCAGCCCTGCCGGCACGCAGGATGCCCTCCTTCTCCTACAGAGCTCACCTTGGCGAAGCGAGGGCTCGCAGTGCCGGTACCTGCACCCGAGCTCGGCGGGACACCAAACTTCAGCCCAGCCCGGGTGCCACCTTCCCCCGCACAAACCGCCAACCGTGGCAGGATGAACCCACCGGCGACGCATCCCGGCCTAACGGGGAGGGAAGACTGTGCCCCTCGCAGGGGAGAGCGATACCAACCTTGGCTTACCGAGGGCTCTGCGCGGGGACCCGCGTCGGCGCCAGCTCCAGCCTAACTCATCCCTCCGTGGGAGGTGGAAAGCGACAACCATTTAGGGAGCGCGGTCGGGAGCGCAGAGGTACTTTCAAACTGGCGAGGCGGCCTGCTCGGCATGGCCCGGCTGCTNCCTGCCGGGCCGCGCCGGAAACTGCGCGGCCGCCGCCACCGGAGAGCGGGCTGGCCCCGCGGGTGCCGCGGCCATGAGCGCCGCGCTGGTGGGGTACAGCAGCTCCGAGGAGGAGCAGGAGGAGGAAGAAGCGGAGAACCAGGGCGGCGGCGCGCAGGGGCCCCCCGGGACCAGGTGGGTGCGGTGGGGTGGCGGCGGCGGGAGCGCGCGGGAGGCGGCGGGAGCCCGCGGCCTTCCTCTTCCTCCTCTTCCTCGTTCTCACTCCGCTCTGGTCCCGCAGCGCCGGCCGTCCCCGCCTGCCCTTGCCCGCCGGCCTGCCGGGAGACCCGGACCCGGAGGAGGCCGTGAGCGATGACAGCTCCCGGCACGGCGGCCGCGTGCGCGGCTTCCCCCACGAGCGGGGCAACTGGGCCACGCATGTCTACCTGCCCTGTAGGTACCGGGACCGGGATGGGACCGGGACCGGGACCGGGATCGGGATCGGGATCATGGCGGGACGGAACTCAGCCGCTGCACCCCCGGTCCCGGCGGTCCCGGCGGGGATCCGCGGTTGCTCAGACGGCGCTGCCCCGCAGACATTGCCCAGGAGGAATTCCTGGAGCTGCTGGAGCTGCTGGTGTCCCGCGCCCGCACCTACGTCCCGTCGCTGGCTGCCATGGAGGAGTTCCACCTGAGCCTCTCGCAGTGCGTGGTGCTGCGCTACCACTGGATTGAGCCCTTCGTTCGCTCCCTCAGGGAGCGCCTGGCCGCCTTCCACAGGTGGGTTTGGCAGAGCCCCGGGAGAGCGCTCCTCACACCCCTCCTCTGCCCTCGGGATCCGTGTTTTGCCAGCATCCACGCCCTAAGTTGTCCCTGGCAGCTGGTGCTGGGAACATTAAAGCCCTGGGGATTTTTCCTCACTGCCTCAGGATCTGGCACCTCAGGATCTGTTGCCAGGTTTTGGCTTTCCAGGATCAGGCTAGAGCTGTGCCATCCCCTAAACCATGGATGGTTTTGTTGCTTACATCTGGCTTAGGTCCTGGCTGAGCATCAGCTGCTTCAGGGCTTCTGTCACTGTCCCGGCTTTGGAGGGCTGGAAATGGGAGGGGAATTAATTAATTTGGACCCCAAAAGGTTCTGGTTGCACCAATTTGGTCTGATTGCAGCATGTATTTCCCTGTATCTTTCTATGGCTTGGTAATAATCCTGGCCCCTCCTCATCTTCTCCTTTTTTTTTTTT
>VYZP01073865.1:42500-66554 GCA_013400635.1 Hypocryptadius cinnamomeus | reverse complement strand
TTTTTTTTTTTTTTTTTTTTTTAGTATAATAATTTCTTGCTGGAGACTTACATACATTTTCTATCACATAATTCATTCTTTTCTTTTGGGTTTTGGGGTATTCTCCTACCCTGTCCAAATCCAACATTGAAATTAAGAGGCATACTGAAGGCTTGTCATTCAAATTATTGATGGCAACTTGTCTGTCTGGGGGTGACAGTTGTATTAAAACATTTATCACATAAAAAAAGAAGCATATGGCATTTACAGAATCTGGGCCAATGAAGAAGGAAAGGGTCAGGTTCACTCCCAAAACAGGAGCAAGCATCTCCTGAGGGTTATACATGGATTTAGTTCAGAGGGAGCTGGAGAATCTCATATATTTTGAAATCATGAGGGGTATGAAATCAGCATAAGTTACAGCTGCCCTTAGGTGCTTTCTTTTGAGTGGTCAGTGCCACAATCACTCAGCAGAGCACATTGATCTCACTGACTCTGGCAGAATTATGGAGGGTCTGTTTGCATGAACCATTGCTGAACAATTTATCTGATGTATTAATCATCTCTTATCTTAGAGTATCTGGACTGCAGATTTTTCTTGTAACCCAATTTCCCTCCCTCAGTCTTTATGTGTTGTTTTCATGTAAAATTTTAAAATTGCATTTTTTTGGGTTTTTGTTAGCACTTAGGATCCCAGGGTCTGTTTTGAAACACTGAAGTGCAGGCAACTGTGTTGGGGTGCTCTGCTGCCTTTAGAGAGGATGGAGAAGCGCCAGTCTCGATTCCCCCTCCTGAAAACAGCTCTGGTTTGAAAACTGATTTGTCTTCATGGTGGCAAAAAAAAAAAAAATCAAGACCCTGTTTTTCCCTTACCTTCCAATTACATACATAAGAGACAAAAAGTGAACATTTTCTTGGAGATTGGTAGAATTAGCACCATTTATAGGGCTGTTTTACCCACTTCTGGTAATCCCCCTGTGAGACTGTGTCTATGCTGCTGGTATGGGGACTCGGGTAGGTTTGTGTGTGGTCAGGGCAGTGTCCCAGCCACCTGCAGGATTTGGCTTCCCTGCTGTGCTGCGGGCAAGCCTCTCTTGTACCAGCCAGGCTGTGCCCTCGGGGAGCCTCCTCTTCCCAGCCACAGCCTCTGGGAGAGAAGGGCTTGCTCAGTCCAGCCGCCTCCCTCCCTGCAGCCAGAATGAACCCCACCGGGTCAGTTTGTCTTGTCCCCAGCCTCTCCCCAGCACCTAGGCAGCACTGCAATACATTTTGCAGGATTCCTCAATCTGCTCTGCCCTTCCCTGCAGCTCTGCAGCACTGCACACTCAACTTCCCGGCACAGAAAATGGGAATTAATGTGCAGAAGTCCACGGCTGGCCCTGCCTGGCCGGCCCCTGCCCTCCAGTGTTAATCTGCTGCTGCTCTGCCAGCCTGCCCTCTGCAACACAGAGATGGAGATGGACACTGTTACCCCAGTTAAGCCATTCTGGCTTCCTGTGTACCCCAACAATGACTTCATTTTAATGCATTATTTTGAACTCTGGCGATTTCTAGAGATGTTTAATTGGGGAGCTCATTCTTCTGGCCTCCTCTAAAGACAATTCTG
Organism: Hypocryptadius cinnamomeus; assembly: GCA_013400635.1. Taxonomy (NCBI): domain Eukaryota; kingdom Metazoa; phylum Chordata; class Aves; order Passeriformes; family Zosteropidae; genus Hypocryptadius; species Hypocryptadius cinnamomeus. Next base: position 64,969 of record VYZP01073865.1, on the reverse strand, counting down.
TGATGGATTCCTGTTTTAGCACAAGCCAGAGTGCACAGAGAAAATGTTCAGCCATTCAGAGGTACAAAAAGCAGTAATCTTAGCCTGAAACAATGGTACTGAACTGAAGCACTACTCCTCTTTTCTAGATCTACTTTTAAGATCCCTGTCAAAACAGCCCTTCAAACACATTTGATTGGGTTGGGGCTCATCACGCTGTCACCAACTCACTTTTCATTAGGCTGTTGCTCTCTGTTAGCCTAGCCAAGCAGAAGAACTCAAACACATGCACAAATTAAATCGACATCCAAACTCCACCAATATACAAAGCAATTTAAATGATATTCATTAGAGCGATGACAAGTCCTGATGAGGCTTTCAGGAGCGGAGTCCTTCAGCTTCTGCCGACTCGGTTTCATGGGCACTGAGGCGGAACTGCAGTGACTGTACCTCCAGTTTAGAGAGAGGAAAAAAAGCCAAGAATATGACTCTGCTTCCTGACACACCTACCTCATTCCCCCTCTCTGCACAGGTTTACAGCTGAGCACAGGCTCCAGGCTTTTTTTACAGCTCTTCCCGGGCTGTGCACTGCACACACACTCTAGCAAACCCCCGTCCCTTCCCTTCCCCACCACCTACAAACATGCCAATTAAAAAGAATTCCATTTTCAAGTAATTCCATTTCACTTGGCTAGAAAGGTCACTAACTCACAACTCTGATGGCTATAAACATGTCCCCAGTTTCTTACCGTGCAAGAATGAATTTGATATGTTGAAGCTTAATAGAGAAGTATTTTTCATTGTAAATTCATACTGAAGTTTAAAAGTTACTCTCTCTCCATTTATATTTTTGATATTATTAAAAAAAAAAAGATGGACACTATCTTCTCCACAGGGAGTGGAATGGGGCTGACAGGTCTAATATAGGCTTTTCCACAGTGCCAAATCATTTGAAATTCATTTCCCTTGCGACCACACTCCTTACCTCAGGCATCACGAGGTAAGTCATCAGAAAATTAGCTCACTATTTGGTTACAAAGTCCACTCTGCTGCTTGCAAAATGTAAGTGTACGGGGGAAGAAGTGCACGTCTTCACCCCAGCGTGGCTCCAGGACAGGCCAGCGGGTGACATGGGGGCACAGCACTGTTGTAGGACACCACTATCAGCTGGGAGCTCCACCACCCACCCCAGCCCCTGGCCAGGGAATGGGGCCAGGGCTGGCCTTGCCATTTTTAACTCCTTTCTTCTTGCTCTACAACCTTTTTTGTTGCTTGAAACAGGCTAAGAATTCTAAGAGGATGATATACAGAAAATATTGTTATATTATTACTCAAAAATTCCTTTTTTTGGCATAGCTGCCTTGGGTTGTAATTTTTAATTCTCCTTTTTAAGCACTCCCATAGTGAAAGATAGGCACAGAGCTATGGAAGTACGATTTGCAGTTGGGTATTTTCATTTCAATAAAGGTTGTATATATGAACTTGATGAGTGGTCTGGACATACCCATCTATCCCAAAAAGTCTATCTGATTTTAATTCTCTTAAAAGATTATTTAACCAGAAGTGCATTTCAAGCTATAAATAAGGTAAAGTGAACCAAGCAACAGCTGCTGAGGAAGTTAATGTGTCCCACGTACATGTTGTTATACGGTGATGAAAAACAAACAAACAAACTGCTACCCTCACACGTAAGCTGGATATGAAGCATAAAGGAAGACTGTTTTTACATGTAAAAAAAAGAATTTATGGAACACCACTGCTGTATTTGTGTATGTACTAGATAATGAACAAAGCACGAGCTACGTGTTAGTAAATCTTAGTCATCTTTTTCAGGCTGAACATTTAGTTAAAATTATTGCCCCAAACCAAGGCCTGAAAACAGATTGTAACCTCACCGATTATCCCAATGCTTTCAGACATGTATAATGATGCGTTAATACTTAATTCCACTCGCTTCTGTAAATGACCCGGATTCCTTCTTCCCTCACTGGTAAAGGATTGACTTCTTATGCAAATACTCTTCAATGAGGGCTGTAATATTATAGTTTTAAACATATACAAGACTTTCATTATTACAGGATAATTACTGAAAACTCAACAAAATTCACTGCTACCACACCCCGACCAACAGAGCCACTTTCATGTTCCGAGATGGCAGCTCCATAATTATTTCTTGTTCTCTCATTTACCTACAGCAGGTCAAGCAAAGGCTGGGAGGCACATCTTGGCACAGAGTCCCAGGAGAAGAGAATTTACTGGTTTTTTTTCCTGGAGATTGTCTGTATTTACTAGTTATACTCAAGGGAGTTACACATTTCTATTTCCATGCTAAAACAGTAACTATCCAATCAAGTATTAAGTGCTATTTCATCCTTGAAAGGATAAATTTTTCATCCTTGGCTAACAGGACAATCCAGTGACTTTTAAAAAGTTGGTAATCTTGAATTTTTTTTTTCTACTTTCCTTGATAAAGTCTAGTTTTATGACCATTCCCTGCATTTCAGCTCTGTGGGGCAGTGTGGATAACAGACCACCTAGCAAAGCTCTGGCATATTCTTGTAACAAGAAGTTACCCAAACAAAGCAGGCAGCAGTGATTGTAATAATTTGATATTTTTCTTGGAAATATATAAGGCTCTCTGGAGGCGTACTTTAAAATACAAAATTTATTAATTAAATTTAGCTTTATTACCAGTCGTCTCTGTTCCACTTGCACCACTGTTCCTTTTTTTCTGTTGCAGCTGAAATAAGAACTTGCAAAATTAAAAAAGGTTCTTCCGTTCAATACATGCCAGTATTTTTTTAAATCTCAAAGTATAGCCAGATTTTTTTTCTGTCATAACATGCAGAGTCATATCATGCTTAGCTTTATATAGCAAAATACATAGCCATATTTAAATGCAACAGATAATTCCCATACTGATAACACTAATCTGCCTTGGTTTGGCTAAAAAATTGCACATAGTTGTTACCACAAAAGCACCTGCATAATTAAAATTATATACTTTCAATTTTAATACAAAAATAAAATATAATGAAGATTCTAGAAATATTTTGGTTTCAGAAACAGTTCCTTACATTAGCTTAAAAGTCGTATTTCAGTTAATTTTAGATTTCTTACTCAGTAAAACTTAAAGATACATTCCCTGATTTTTTCTTTTTTTTTTTTTTTTTTTTTTTGCTAAATGTTGACTCCAGTGAACAGCTCTCTAAGATCTGGCATATTGATTTCTTGTTGTGAAGTGAGCTGTTCAAGCTCCATTTAAGATTTTCATCTTGCATGTAGCCCTGAGCACATCATAGCACCATAAATTAGTTAAATTGCACATTTATCACAAATGTTATTTTAAGATACTGCGTAAATGTGATGGCTGGAAGATATACAGTATGCTGCAACAAGCCACTACTTGGGTGGGGTTAGACCAGGGTCACCTTTATACACCTGTGATTTAAAGCTCTTCTCACCCATCACAATTTCATTTTTAACCTCTTTCTTGAGGCATTTTGTTTTCTCTTGCGCTTGATCTGCATATTTCTAAATAAAATACCAAATGCAAAGCAAAAATCAGAAGTCAGATGCTTATTTTAAAATCCTGCATTTATACCTTCATGTTTGTCTAATAGGAAAAAAAATTATCTTAACACGGCTAGGTTGGTGATTTGGTTAGCACTAATAGTTACCATGCCAATATACATACCAGTGTATGGATGAAAAGAACATTATTCTAGTTCATTGATTCTCTAAATTCTTTATAATGTGAAATCACATTGGTATGCTAGTCCTGGAGGTTCTGAAATGCAAGCTGAACTTTATTTTAATAAATTTGGGATATTCAGATCCTGACTAGCCATTCATTTGCAAAGTTTCATGCACATTTTAAGAAGCACATTAAAAAGTCCTTTCTGGTCCATGCTGGCAGATCTGGTACCTGGTACATCTCACTGCACTTTCAGGCCCAGGAACTCATTTTTACCAGATCAGGAAGGTTGCATCAGATCATCAGATGCCCTGCCTATATTTTAAGAGTGAGTGGAAAGAACCCTGCAGACTCTGCAGTCTCTTGCTTTTACTCCCTCCCGTGTCCCAGATAACAGTATTGCATACAGAGCTTTGAGCATTACTATTATAAGTCAATGGTGCATCTTAAAAATACATTGATTGACAATATATGCAATAATCTGCCAGTCTCCTTATGTGTGAATTTCTGGTTTGCAACCAAATACTATATTTAAGCTGTTATAATTTTCAAAAGAGGAATTCTCTGCTATAGAGGTAAAAAGTTTGGCTGGGTTTAGACTGAGATCATGTATTTGTAAAAAATGTGGACAGGCACCTGGGAGGCTCCAGGGAAGAATTCAGCCAGCCAGGTTCCCTTTCCTCACCAAGTGAGGGACTCCTGGGATGGTACAGTCCACCAGTAAAACTGCTGTGATTTTATTGCTGGAATTTGAGCTGAGGCCATAAACATTGACACACAAATGACCTTAAAATCAGACACAAGTGTGAGCCAAAAGAGGAGGAAAAAAACCAAAGCCCTGATCCCACTCACTTGGTCCACTTAGCAGCATTTGCTGTAGAATGAACAGAACATTGCAACACATTTTTTGAGACATGATACTGGCCTTTAACATTACAGAGAAAGATGGAAAAATGGAAAGAAAGACAGAAAGGCAAAGAGAACCGAAGATTCAATTACTTGCTTACTGGAAGACAGTGGACTTTTTAAAAAAAGAAAGGAAACTGTCCAATTGACATTGGGATGGTAGTTCTCACTCAGGATGCTGAGGTGCTGCACTGGTGGATTTGGTTCCCCTGTAACCATCTCTGGACTCAGAATTCACCTGACTGGCAAAAGACATCACTTACATGCACAGCAATATAGGTGTTTGGAGATGCAAATTGCTTTCAAAGGTTTTGATGGGATGACCTGTCAACACCAGCAGTAGTCTGTCATTATCATATAAACGCTGCAGATTGTTTGCTTTTCTTTGGCTGCGTTTATTCACCTCCTCTCCCCCTCTCCACCTGCCGGGAACAGGGAATGCTGTCCAGCGGCAGGCAGGGCCAGAAGAGGACTCACTTCAAAACCACAAAGTTGGAGTCACCGGTCTCAGGTTCCTTCTCCTGTCATCTGGAAATGCTGGGTTAGGTGGAAAGGGATTCTCTGAGCTGTGGAACACCCTCGGGTGCAGACTCTGCTCAATGCATTCAGGAGGAAGGCGGGTGAGCAGTGGTGCCTGCCTGGGTCTGAACTCACAGCAAAACACCTATTTGCTTTGCCATGCACTGCTGCTAACCCCCCTCTCCACAGCCAGCCTTACCTGATGCTTAAAAGGGAGTTATAATGCTCATTTATCTCTTCTGGGGGAAAAAAACCCTCTGTTAATGCAGCCTTTGAATAAGTGCTACCCTGCTCTTTAAATGCTAAAGTTCACTAAAACTCCAGTGATTTATGTGCAGCTTTTGACTGCCAGCACCTGGCAGATGAAGAAACCTACTCAAGCTTCAGTCATAAACAGATAGCATACAATTTAATTTTAATGTGCTCGTTAGTCGTAGCACATTTCAGACATAATTGTGAACGCAACACAAAATTATAGCAAAAAGACAATTTTAATGCTGCTGTAGAAAAAAAGGTTATATGAAGAGTCATATAATGGTGCTTCATTGTCAACAACAAAACAGGGCACAGAGTGCATTACAGTGTCTGTGCTGTTTACATGCCAATATTTTATACATAGATTCTCATATGGTGTCAGCTGTCAGTTACTTCTGCAAATTAACTGCCAAAAATGGAGACGAACAGAATCACTTAGTGTGCTGGTAACCACGGGTTACCTTTCATATGCCTAAAGATAAAGCTGCAGTATGGAATCTTGGGAGAATAATTAGGCAGAACAAAACAGAAAGTTACCAATTGAAATAAAAAGGCATTCTACAATAGGAAATAACAACCAAGAGCGCTTATAAATAAGTAGAAGAGGTTATATCACAGAATGCCTCATAACTTTTTTAAGCAAAGTATTACAGTACAAACATTTTAAAGGCTTTATCAATGTTTAGGAAATACAGTACAAGTTTTTCAAATAGATTTAACCCTTTGAGCACTGAGTTTATTTTGAATTTTCTCTTTTTATTTCATTTTTATTTTTTTTACTAATAAATACCTTTAAAAGTCATGTTGTGCAAAACAGTTAGAATGTATGCCAGGAATGCAGTCCGTGGCTTCTGTTTCTTCAGACAATTAAAAAAAAAAAAGACAAAAACAAAAGCAAAAAAACCAAACAAATGATTGCGACACTAATAAATATGTATAATTTAAACATGAACCTCTCTTAATATAGATGTACTGTATAGCAAAACAAAGCAAAACATACTTTGCTTTAAGAATAATGTTTCTGAATACTTTATAAATGTTATCTGTGGTATCTTTTATCACATAATTTACAATGTTTGATTGTTAAAGGAAAAACCATTAGATCTAAAAAAAAAATGAAATATACACTATATATAGGTACAGTTTATACCTGGGTCTTATCAGGTACAAACCCTGCTGCTGCTAAAAATGCTGAAAAAAAAGAAAATGGCGTTAACCACAATCACATTTTCCATAAGAGATTTTGAAATCTATACAATATATACATCTATGTTTCAATGTGAAAATTATATTTTTAAATTTCAAGGTGTGAGACACCTCTGCATAAATGGAGGTTCATATTAGTAATCAGAACTAAGCTAGTAAGGGTCTAAAAAAAAAGCATATCCTTACATTTTTACCAAATTAATGCAAAAGTGCTTCAAAGTACTCAGAGGGCTAAAGATTATAGGGTGAGAAATACCAGCACACTTAGGTCACATGAAAAAGTGCACCAGAATTAGTTATAAATGCTTAATTAAACTGTCTGTTAATGCATGCAGCTTGATGCATCAGAGGGATGCACAGCAACTAAATCCAATTTACACAAAGTTCCAAACACTTACCACTGCATTTTAACCTTCATATTTTACCAGTAACAACAGCTGATTATGCACCTCTATTTAAACACTGTACAGTTATACAAAACAGTTCAGCCCAGAGCGACTCTGGAGTTAAAATAGGAACATGTGCCAAGAACTAAACAGTAGCTTTAAGGCGTCTTTGACAGTTTTCCTCAAAGCAAATTACAGTTATTTTAATCAAAAGCAAATGCTACTGCTTCTCTAACTCCGAAACGTACAGAAGATGATCCTCTGGTGACTTCCCATGTGTTTTACTAAGATGAAGTTTAACAGCATGCTTGCTTGCAAAAGTCCTGTTACAAAGTTTGCACTGATAAGAAGTTCCGATATCTTCCTCTGGAGAGGACGTCACCAGTTTTTCAGACGGTGACTTTGCTTGTGCTATCTGATTGTTAATCTGTTCACTGGACAGTTTGGACAAGTCTCTTAACCTGAAACCCAGATGAGATTCAAGATGACTGATATAAGTTGAAGGAGTTCTGATCTGTGAAGCACAGTCATTACAAAAGAACACTGGGTGCCCAGTGTCCAAATTTTTAAGGAACTTAGTTCCCCCCGTCCTTCGGAGCTGGTATTTCACATTGGCCAGCCAGTGGCTAATTGTGGTCATTGAGAGTCCCGTAAACCTGGAAATGTGCATTCTTTCTTGAGGGCTCAAGTCTGACATGATGTATTTCCCCTCTGAAGTCTGCCGTAAGCTGGCTGCAAACTGGGCCTGCAATATGAGCAAGTGCTGAGGGTTCCAGTTAGACTGACGTCCCTTCCTTTTCTGAGCTGGTGTACTCTCTTCTGGTTCCTCTATTGTGGTACCATCAATGTCAGATTTCTCAGATATGCTGGAAGGTGTGGAAGATTTTGATGTGTGACTTTCTGTCAGGTTCTTCAGCATATCAGATATATCTGACAAGGCATTCTCGCGTAGCGGCGAGTTTGACATGAATGACACGACTGCAGATGTCTTTGCTGTTGTCACTGTAGATGAAGAAGATGCAGAAGATGTCGATGTGGATGACAAAAGCGCTGAACCCAAAGAGCAGCTTTTGTCACTCTTGCCTTTCGTCAAATCTATGGGTTGGTCATTGTTGACATGATAAAAATAACGGTCTAAGTGGTCTGATTTTTTGGACTGTAGAGGTGGGGTGGCCACTGCAGCCTTTTCTGCCAAACTGTTGCTCATTTTAAAAAGCATGCTCATTGGATCCAGAGCGGGCAAAGATGGCTTTGCTGCCTTGCCAAGGTGAATGTTCATGACAGATTGCAGTGCACTTAATGGATTTACAAATGGCTGTTCGGGAGGGTGGTCAGTGATGATGGCTGTGCTGCTACTTAAAGAACCTACAATGGATTTCACAGGCTCTTTCCCATTTTCCACAGGTTCTACAGTTGGGCTGTCTTTGCAACCATCTCTCTGAGGAACTGGGCTGTTCTGCTGGCTTTTAAAGCCACCATCACTGGGGGGCTCCATCTTAAGGGGTTCACTGACTTCACTGCTGCACGGCGAAGGCGTCGCACGCTTCAGTGGAGAGAGCTTTCCTTCGGGCTCTTTCATCTTCTCCTCCACTTTAGCCACCTTCTCAGTGACCTTCTTTACCAATTCTTCCATGGCATGAAAGTTTGTTTTTGGCACAGGTGACGTCTGACTGCTGGGTGGAGACACTAAAGGCTGGTTTTTAGTTGGTGACACTAGTTCATTGTTTCCAAACATAGGTTTTAAGGGTGTACTCTTTCCAGATGAGCCCAAAGACAGCTTCATCATATTGGGCAGCTGGTAGGCAGCATGAATGCTGGGGTAGCCACCCCAGCTCGGTGTGCCATTCTGGGCTTTGTTTATAGCTGATGTAACCGTGTTTTCTAAAGACTTCAATATATCTAATCCCCCCTTAGGGCTTTCTTCTAGGTCATTTTCAGTCAAGTAATGGTATTTTGAGGAGATATCATACTTCTCCTCATCTTCACTTGACTTCTCTTTGTCTTTCATTTTGTCATCAGCAATGACTCTTTCCTTATCTACTTCTTTTTTAATCTCAACATTTAATTTAGGGGAAACACTAGAAGGTGTGTTGGAAGGGGATGTAAAGGTGGTGGCAGCTAGTGGCACAGACTGGACCTTCTCATCTACTAAGGACGTTATTGTCGGTGTGGCTGGGGCTTCTATAATCGGTTTCCCTTTTTTCATGGCAGAGTTAGTGACTTTAATAAAATGTCCCGTCACCATCATGTGAGCTGTGAGCTCCTGCAGGGTGTCATGTGAACTTCCACACTCCATGCACTTCAGAATTTGAGATTTCCTCGCCTCAAAGTGCCAGGCGTAGCTGGCACCGTTCTGGTGACCATAGCGGTTATTTGGCGTAATGTAGGGATTGGAATTCTTTTGAAGTGCATCGTTACTATCTGAGATTGCGGCTTTTGGTGTCCCAGCCGTGGAGTCTGGAGAACTTGGAAGTTCAAGCTCCAGAGATGCTTTCTTTCTAGTAGCTGGGATAATTTTTGCTGCTACAGGTGTAACAGGCTCCTTCAGAGGCACTTTTTGGTAGTGTTTTGTTTTGATCATATGAACACTCAAATCCTGAAGAGATTCAAATGAATGACCACAGTACATACACTTTAGCACTTTCTGGGCATCTTCTTTCCCTTCCATTTCAAGCAAGGAACGTTTGCGAGGTTTGGACCATCTTTTGGGGTTATTGTTATCTGTTTCATGGTTGTCATCTCGATAATGTCCTGTTTCATTCATGTGCACTGTTAATTCTACTAAAGTATCGTAGGCAGCACTGCAGTCTTTACAGCGGAATTTACTGGCTCCAGTGAATATAGAGCCATAGAGCTTACTGCTCTGTCTGTACAGCTGGACTGTGCTAAAAAGGCTCGGCTCTGGCAGAATTCTGCTCTGAGAAACTTGCTGCAGTGTTTTGGCCATCGCAGTCTGGTGCCAGTCAAAGCTGCCACTTCCACAACTGCTGCTGCTGCTGCTGCTACTGCTGCTGCTACCGTTGTTTTTTTCTGAAATTGGCTGGTGAAGGTTCAGATTGAGATTGGACCAGTAGGAATTGGAGAGGAAGTTATTATACACGGCCTTCATTTGTTCTAAACTATCAGACACCGTGGAGTCTTCCAGTGGTATGGAAACCTCCTTGCTCTCTTCCTCATTTTTAATGGAGCTGCTCTCAAAGTCTGCCATGCGGTCACTTGTCTCACTGATGTGGGACTCACTGTCCATTTCATGGCTAGAGAACTCAGCTGCTGGAGAGTTTTGGTAGCTTTGGCAGTTCTTACTGAAGTCTTTTTCTGGACATGCATATTTTGCTGAAGGCTCCCCATCAACTGCATTTTCATCAGGTTCCACATCTTCTTCCACCAGCGCTGCTGCTTTCAGTTCGTCTGAAACATAGGCTATTATGAAGAGAAGAAAATACAAGTTAGTTTCTGCTCATCATACTTTTGCTTTAGCCAAAGAAGTGTACTTATTTGTAAAATTAAACAGTTAAAATTTAGCGTTTCTTCAGAGCAAGAAAAAAAATCTGCTCTTCAAACATAATTTGCCACCTTATTCTTCTCAAGGGGCAACAGCTTGAAATTAAAACTAAATTTGAAATTAATGAAGCACATTCTGGAGGTGGCATTCATTTCTAAAGTAATAAATTACTTGTATCAACCTCAGAGACAGCAGTTCCTGTCTGTCAATTAATATGTCTTATGCTTCTCCTACCCCTAATGCATTTCTTAACAGACAGATTCACAATTTAAATTAAGCAAGCATTTTTTGCTCATTACAGTTTTGAGACTCAATCTTTAATAAATATAGAGCACAACAAACATCAAGAATTTGTACAAAGTAAAAAAATTGCCAGTTAAATTTTAAAAATCAGATTTTTTAAAGTTATCATTATTAGTCACATCTCATTTTAGAAGAGATGATTAAATGCAAGTGATGTAACCTTTGGAAACAACTCATTCAAAGCAATTTGAGGATATTCTTTATGGGTGCAACAAATGTCCCATTCCCATTTAAACACAACTTCCTCAACAAGAAACCCCATGCAGAATTATGTCAGGAGCTAGTTCAATGAAATTGGTATGCTGCACTCATTCTTGCTGTATAAATATATACAAGACCTTCCAGTGGACCTTACAAATGTCAAAGTGTTTGCTCTTTAGACTACTTTGTCAATATTTACTCAGCATAAGCTACACGGACACCCAACAGGGATCCTGTCTTTTTTTCCCCTCAAGTAATGCAACTGGTGATGTAAATCTAAGATACTCCTCTTGAATAGGAGTTGTTGGCAACTGACAGTAAACAATTTTTTTTTTTCCCATGGTGCTTCTGTTTTACATATACTAAGTCTACCTAAGGTTTTCCTTTAAGCAAGAAAATTATGGAAACTTTAAAAAAGGAATAATTTACTAATCAAAATTATCTATTTCTAGATAATGCATTAATTTGCAGGAAAGCAAAAAAAGAATATGACTCTCTTCAGTGGAATTTAAAATCTCTCACAAAGATAATTATAAACTGAAAAAACTCACATTTTCAGTACACTCTGTGGTTAAAGACACCTGACATTTGACCTTCTCTGCAACACATCTGGAAAATGTAGGGTATTTGTATCTTGAACAACCTTTGGCTTGTTTCTTCAGGCAATAGTGCAGAGAAGATAGCAGTTTACACCCCAAAAAGCCCTACTTTAACCAACAGACTGAAACATGTAGAACACTAAAGCAGGTATCACACACACAGTATTAAACCTTGCAAACTTCTTTCAGGGAAAATATGTTTAAATGTTATCAGAAAACCACAAGAGACAAAACAACTGTTAAAGTGACAATGAAATCAGGCTTTTAGTTTCACATGGAGTATTTCTTCATTCAGTTAGGTAATACAAAATATTCACTACTGTTCTTTCACATGGATGAATGGTAGCAAATCTTCCTCCAAGCATGTAAAGTTATAATGTGATCCTCAGAACACAAGTTAAACCTTTGAAAGCACAAACATATCACATAAGAGCAACACATAATAATGATCGATTATTTCGGTTCAGATAATTTCTATGCAGAAATTTCAGACAGCAAGGGTCCTGTTTTTAAAATTTGGGAGCACAGAGTTTGAAAGAATTACGTTAAAAAAATTTATCATAAGATGCTTCAAAGGTGCTGGTACAAAGATCAGACTTCGGAAACAAGCATAGCACTCTAATGAAATAGAGTTGTGCTGTTTTGCTCTATTTTATGCTTTTTCAAAATATTTTGAAAAAAAGTATTATTATTTTATGTACATCAAAGACACAGCAGCAGAATGAAATAAGGTTCAGCTCTGTCCTGCAAATACTTGCAACAAAAGCAAATACATAGAATCGAGAAAGGTGGATTTTCAGAACTTCAGCACAGGAGACCAAAACAGTTCAAATTACTCTCTGAAGCTGAAAAATTTTGGGTAACTACTGATAATGTGCAGACAACTGATTGTTAACTGCCTCTCTCTCAACCACACCAAATCCCACTGAATAAGGAAGGATGGAAGGAAGGAATCATGGCATGAAACCTCTGATTTGGAAGCAAATATACCCTTTTCCTATTCCACCCTTGTGGAAATGGATTTTCTTTTGCAACTCCTGTTTCTTTGCCTCTGATTTGAAACGGAATAACAATTTCCTTTTCACAAAGTAAAGAGCACCCAAAGTTATCACCACACTATCTGCCTTAAAGAGACCTCAGTGACACCTGCAGGCTGGGGTGCACACCAAGGCTCTCTGAGTGTACCTGTCTGTAGCTTTCTCTGGCTGCTGAGCACCTGTCTGAGTGTGTGCCACCCATCCCCACCACCACATCACACTCCAAACCCAAGGGCTCCATCCCTGCACAGCATGGAAAGCCCTCCTTGGAGCCACTGCTCACCAACACAACCAGAGGGCACAGAACCAACTCCCTAATTAGTGTGTTATTCTTTACATTTTTATTTCTCTTACTGCTGAAGTCTTATGAATTTTGTTTGAACTGAAAGACTTGTCACATTCACAGCTTTTTTAGAGAGTGACTTTTACATTAGGGAAAACCTCCAGCATGCAGCTCATTTAAATGTAAATCTATTTACCTTTCATGCTTTCTTTGCCCTTTTCACCAACTATCAAGCATATTTGCGTGTTAACCAGGAGCTGCCTCCTCTATAGCTGTTCCCCTTCCTAAGCTCAAGTTGTGAAGCCAACTTGTGACATCAGTCTTTGATCCAGAAATGCAGGAAATGAGGCACAAACGACAGTGTGGAATTTAACCCAGCAATCTGCAACTTCGAAAAAGTGACAGTTCCAAGGGCTCCTTCTGCGCCTTCCCCTGCACAGAGGAGAGAAGGGATGAAACCTGGTCTAGTGGAAGGGTCCCTGCCTCACCACACCTTGCTCAGGGGCAAGAAATGGTCAGTACCAGCACAGATGAAGGTAACAGCCTCACTGCACCAGAAATAAGGACAAGGAGGCCCACAGCAAAGAAATTTCTCATTTGGTGAAGTACCTACAGGAAAAGCAAAGAGACTGTGAGAGAATAAAATCAGGAGGAGATGGTAAAAGGTTTTTCCACTGCGATTCACTGTCTGGAGGACAGACTGTTTGTAAGAAGCACTGTCACCAGCTCATCCTTACTTAGCCATTACCCTATTATGTTAAAAAAAAAAAAAAAAAAAAAGAAAAAGACAAAAAAGACTCATAGTTCGATATTTTTCAAGTGTAGAATAAATGTTTGAACAGCAGGGCATCTGTAAAACTGTTCTTCAATGCCTCAACAGCAAAGTCTGAGGGGAAAAGAAACAACTTTAAAGGCACTTCTAGTGGCAGAAGTTAATAAAAGTGGAAATGAAAGAAATTAGGCAGTTCTGGGTTTTGTTTTTCCAGAGAAAAAGGACCAAAAAAATCACAGTTCTCAAAAAAGTGTTTAGTTTACATCTCACAGGGCACCATAACCCACAGGAAATTGCCTGCAAATTGAGAAGTGGTGTCACTGTGACACAGTATTTGACAAAAAGTGGAAAGCTGTTGCCTGGCGTGGCACTCAAGTTTCTAGAGAAGAGGATATCAAAGGGGTTCAGAAACATCTTGCAGGTACAGCCATAGAGAGGTTGAGAAGAGACAGTTCCCTCATTAATATTTGTTGTAATTATTAACTGAAGTGCTAGGTAACAATGAAATTAACACATTTGATACCAATATATAACAGTAAGCTGTGGTATAATGCAATTCATTTCCACACAAGAGGGAATTACCTTCATAACTGAGCTATGGATCATTTCTTTGCCAGTGGAAATAAATTGTGATCCATCACTGTCCAGAATGATCTACATATTGCATAGACAGTAATAAACTCATATACCTGGCTCTGCACAGACACCAGGGATCTGCTGCACGGGAGCAGAGAGGCAGCAGCAGCCCACAGTGTCCCAGAGGCACAGGAAGCCCCCAAGGAGCTGGAGCAGCTGTGCCTGCTGATGTCCTGGGCTCACCAGCACCACAGTTGCCACCTCCACCCTGACTGCCAGAGCTGCACCTCAGCAGAACCAGCAAAAACACCGTGTGCTTGTCACAGAATTCACAGAATCACCGGCTTGGAAGAGACCTTAAGAGTCCAACCCAACACCTCAATCAAACCCTGGCACCCAGTGCCACATCCAGGCTTCGTTAAACACACCCAGGGATGGTGACTCCACCACCTCCCCAGGCAGAGCGTTCCACAGCTTTATCACCCTTTCTGTAAAAAACTTTTCCTGATATCCAACCTATATTTCCCTTAGTGCAGTTTGAGACTGTGTGCTCTGGTTCTGTCAGTTCCTGGAGAAAGAGCCCAACCCCACCTGAGCACAGCCACCTTTCAGGGAGTTGTAGAGAGTGGTAAGGTCACTCCTGACTGAGTCTCCTTTTCTCCAGGATTGTCACCCCCTCCATGGCAACACCCCCCCAGTGAGTGGCTGGACACACATCTCCTTGAGATTGCTTGGAAATACAAGACCACAGCACTAAAGGTGTATTTTACTGTCCTCCAAAACCCAATTATATGCACAATATTTTCCCTCATTTCCTGAAAAATACAGCTGAAACAATGTATTTTGGCTTGGATGCATCCAAATATTTCATCCAAATATTTCATTTCAATACTTTTGAAATTTCTTGTTTTAATTATGTTTTCTCTTGCCAAAAATTTTTCTTTTGTTTTAATTAGCTCACTGGGGGTATATTTAAACTAGTATATATGCTGTTTGCTTGAAAAGGAACAAAACATTCCAATATTTTTCTCACATGAAAAACACTCAACTACAAAAGTTTATCAAAACCACTCAGTTTCTTGGAAGTATTTTTGCTTTAACCAAATGGCTTTCTATTAAAAAAAATTAGATCATCTTTGTTATGCATCATTCAAAATCATCAGTTAATACTAAGAGTCATCTTTCAAACCATTTAATTTTGAGTTCATTGGGAAAAGAAACTTCTTAACACTTAAAGAACCTGAGCCCATCTACATTTCATACTTGAATAAAAAATAACAGCAGAAATGCTCCTAATGCTTACAGGATCAATATTATATTCCCAGTAAAAAAGAAACAGAGGAAAAGGATCATATTAGGTTATAAAGTGGAGCAGTGAGTAGGATTCTGCCAGAGGAAGTCCCTCTGCACCCTGACCCTCACTCCATTCCATGGCACTGCACAAGAGGTGGCTCCTGTCACTGCCCCTGCTGCTGGCAGTGCACAGCCTTTTCCTGAATACTTGTCCCCTTCTGTTTTAAATCAGACACCTGAGAAATTAACAGAATATATTTTAAATATTTAAGTAATCTTTGAAAAAACCTCAGAGTTCCCAGTTTTGGTGGGACCATTTGGAGTTAAGAGGCAGCTCAGTCCCAACACCAGTGCAGAGAAAGCCAACAGAGGACCAGCAGCATGGAGATGATCTGCCTGTGCCAATGAACCTTATTCACAAAATTAATGAGCAGAGGCAAGAGAAAAGCAGCTCAGTGGATGGAGTCAATCAAAGACCTAATGCAAATGAAGGCATATAAAAGAGTTATATTAGTCTGTTAGAAAACTCCCACTCCACAGGCCTTCCACTCACAGCAAGAAAGGCAAACATTTCACCCACAACATGAGCTATTTCTATACTGAGACTAACTGATAATTCCCATGTAACTGAAATTGTATTTGAGACTTCTCTACTTGGCAGAGATGTTCACATGTTCCTCATTAGGCAGTCAGGATGGGAGGCAGGAGTGACTGCCCTGTTTACAAGAGTGGCAAATGACAACAGTCTCTAAACGGGCATGGCAATACTGATTACCCAGCACCTTGACAGGGACATTATTCCTGTTAGAAAGGTCAAAGGTTCTGTTTCATAGAGGCAAGACTGTCTATTATGGGAGAGAAATGTTATTTCCAAGTGAAGAGGTCAGCACTTCTCTCTCACGTCGGCTCAAGTCCCTGGTACCTCGCACCGGAGCGCGAGCCTACTGCAAGACGGATTATACTGCCCACTGGCAAGGTCAAGAATATTAATTTTGAACATGTTAATTTGATGTGATGTGCATGATTAATGCTTGTTTAGCTGGATTTTTTGTATGTTGATAAATCTGCAGTCTTTTCATGCCATTGAGAGCATAGGATTAAGTCACTGGGAAGTGGTGTGGATGGATGTGACACAGGATGCCAATCGAATGGGTGGCTGTCATTAGGCACTAAAAACTTTGAAGTGTACTTTGTTTGTTCCTTCATGAAAATATTGCAGCTGTCTGCCACAGAGAGCTCAGAAATAGGCCAGAGGAAGCTAGCCAGCTGCTCTGATTCAGCATCCTGGACTGGTAATACATTTGGAAAGACTTCAGAGAGGCCAAATCAACTGTAAGTGCTAAGAGATGAGAATTACGTGGACAAGGACACACAGTGAAGAGATGACAACAAGGAATCAGTTTATGTGTCATTACAGTGTGGGCCACCTAAGATCAGAACAAAGCAATTTTACATCAGGCATCTTTTCCTCATGTCACTGTATTCCAAACTCCCCTGGGTTTTGTGTAGTTTAAAGGAAGTACAGGACTCAGGTCTCCCGTTCACTTTAGACTTTACAGAGCCACAAGAAATAGGTCACAAAGACCACTCACAAATGAAGAGAGAAAACATTCAAAAACTGCTATGAAATCTGATAAGGGAGGCATTCTTTTTTCTGAAACCAAACACTATTTAGATGTTTCGTAAATGACCAAGTGAAAACCTCATATGAGGTATATCTCCTCCACCAAATATAGCTCTAAAAAACCAGCATATCCTACTATGAGATGATGGCTTACAAACAACTTGGAACTATTGGACAGCATCATTTAACTGAGGTGTTCAAGAGCTTCAATGAGTGCTTTATTTTTTACATCAGCCCTGTGGAAGAAACATTCTTATCCACAGTTTACATCTGAAAACCTGGAAAGAAGTTAAAAATTAATTTTCTGGTGCTAGACAAGAAGACAAGTGAAGGAGCCTGTTACTCCTGTAGGTTAATATATATAATTCAGCTATTTACACAAAACATGGGAAGATGATTTAAGTTTGTTCTGTTCCTATGCTTCCTCGCAGTGTGTTTATGTGAATACAATATATGTGTATAATTGAAAATAATTGCCAGTTTTCAGCTGAAACAATTATTTCACCCAGTGAAATGCCCACAGGTGCATGTACTCAGCACAACCCAGAGCCTGTGGTTACAGATCTCCTCCGAGCCAAGCTGCTGGGATCCAGTGAATGCTGAACCTGCGGGCTGCCAGCAAATTCCTTTTCACAGTGGGAAAAATAGGGAAGGTTTCTGAAGTATTGTCACAACTCTCCTGTGAAGAGCTCTGCTCCCAGCACACAGCAGGACTCAGGTACACTCTGCCCCACCTGTACTGGAGATGGAACATGATGGATCATGCCTCCCTCCTCTAAAACTGCACCCTGCCTCGATTTCTCCCTGGGGCCTAAACTCTCAGAATTCAACGTGCTCAGCAGGGTTTTTCTAAAACCTGCTCAAATTACTCACCCTTGAAACACAGCACCACTGTTTCCTGATGTGGAGAGGAGCACTGGATCCCAACACACTGCAGTGTGCTCTTCTATGGGTAGGGTTGCACAAGGATTAGTCTGAAATCTGTCTCACTTGAAGACTTCACCTGCCACCTTCTACAAGAGCTTTTTGACAAGAAGGGATCCAAACATTAAAAAGCCTTGGTTGAGAACCAAGGTCCAAGTTACTCTTAATGGACAAAGTCATATTGATTTCTAGAGACTTTCTTCAGGTGTCATTCTTGTACAGCCAGGAGTGAATTACATGCTTACGAGAAACTTCACAAGAACAAGAGTTCAGAGCCTTTCTAGCCAGGAAGTTTTAAGGGGTTTGACCTAAATTTGCAGTCTCACACACACAATACAACTGGCTGCCTAAAGCACCACAGCTGGGGAACCATTGATGTTCCACTGTGTGTGCCCACAGCTGTTACAGAAGCAAGGCAGGGTTGACAGTAATCCAGTGGAAAGGCTGAGAAAGGTTATGGACTGTCACAACGACAGAAGGACCTTCCTTGCTATGGTATTTTGTGAAATCCATCTCCTTTCTCCTTTGCAGTCTGGGGGAATAGAGATTTGAACAGCTCCTATGGGCATATGCCTGGAATTTCTGGCCGATCCTGCTGAAAAAGGAGAAAAAAAAACCTTCTTGGCCTCCCTGCCACTGCATAACCAGCCTTTCACAAGCACCACTAGAACCAGACCAAGTAGGCAAATGTGCAACAGAGACTGGGAGCACACAGTGGGAATTCTCAGCTGCTCCTCGGTTTGATTCAGTCCAGGGTCTTATGATCCCATTTCATCAACATCTCTGTAGTGCCCTCCTCTTCCTCCCCTCCCCACCCCTCCACCATCCCCAGGAAAGGCTGCTCTTCCTCCAACTGCACCAAAGTTACAAATGAACACCATTCCAAGGAGCGTGAAGTTCCTCACTGTCCATGGGGAAGTTAAGGGCCAGCTACCCAGCCACAAAGGGGAAACACCACCAGGGATCATGGAACCAGGCACAGACTGGTGAAGTATCAGCTCACAAGCAGCCCCAGAGTTTCAAAATTTTAATATAAACATCACAAATTCAATGACCAAGCGCATTACTAACAGGAAAAAAACTCACCTATATTTGCTGCATAAATTATTGAACATGAATAAATGTGATCCACTCTTAAGTTAGACAAAAGTGGCTTTTCCTTGGTTTCCAAGGCAGTTGCTTGGTGTGAAGCACTACAGACTTGCTAGAGAGTCCCACTCCATGCAAGCACACATGACAGTGGGAGTCAGTGAAATAGAGTCCAGCAGCAGAGAAAAAAGCTTCATGTTACACTTGACCCTAATTGTTCTTTGGATTCTATAGAATTTTTCTAAGCACAGAATTACTATTTCCTTAAATGGACAAAAATATTTACCAGAATGTTCCAAGGAGAAAAAAAAAATATTTGTTTTGGGGGTTGTTTTCTTTTTTAGTTAAAAGTCACTGTCAACATCCTGGCAAGATGAAGCCAAATTCTCTGTATGAATTGGTACCAAAATACAGAGTGACACAATCTCTGCTTGATACCAGACATTTGGGTGGCATCTTTTAATCACTGAAAAGCACACAGGGCATTCCACAAACTAATACAAGATTCACAGCCAACTCTGGGATAAGCAGCCATGAGCATAGAAGTTCTCAATATGGCTCTAATAGCTCGTAATTATTATAATCCTTCACTGAGCAAACAGATGTTGTAAGGGAACTTCAGTTCCTTCAAATGCAGTAATCAAACCATTCTGCTTCTGCCCTGCCTCTTCTCAGTAAATGCTTTGTATAGTGGAGTGGAAATAGCAAATGTAGTGACAAAATGACCATTTAATTGTCACAGAAATCTGTTTCTGAACAAAACTGATGTTGTCATTTCCCTTTATGCACGTTTCTCAGTCTTCTGATATGGTTTAGTGGTTTTTTTACACCAAGAAAAAATCTTGCACCTTACTTTCTGTAATCTTCCCACATATTTGGTTGCTCCTAATTTGTCCACATCTTACAAGTTTTACAGCAACTAGAATCTGCTGCTGTATTTGTGTTTAGCTGTACTAATCATACACACACATCTCTGGAGCTGCCACCTTCACCGTGAAATTTTTAAAAATCAAGTTTTCACCTAAAATGCTTCAGTACATTACAGTGAGTCATTCTACTTGGGTGATTTATTTGTAAATAATCACGCCTACTTAAGACATTCAAAATGTACCAAAAGACCTTCAGCCTGATCCTTCATTTTGTTGCAAACTTCCATCTCCCATTGAAGCCATTTCTACAGTAGCTTCAATAGCTATTTGGGCTGCAGTGCCTCTTTACAATAAACTCTATACATCCGTATGAATGGTATAGTAGAAATCCAAATGATTTCAATCACAATTTCAGCTATTGTGAACTTGTGCTTATAATGAAGTTCCTCTATTAAGAAAGGAGCTCAGTGTGGGCCAACAAAGCTTTGTGTCCTTTCACAGTTGCTATTCAGCCCTCATTTAAAAAAAACAACTATTGACTACAATATGAATCTTAGGACTTGAAACAAGCAGAGATTCTCAGGATTACCTCTACAAGATGGCCCCAGCATTTTTTCTTTTGGTTGTTTTTTGTTTGGGTTTTTTTTTTTTTTTGTATGTGGAGCAAAAAGAAGCACTGAATATTCATTTCACTCATTTGCTAACTATACTAATGTACACTGCTGTAAATGAGTCTCTATCTACCAGCACCTATTGAACAGAAGGGTATTTGAATAGGTGGGGTTTGCTATAATGCCACACTAAGATAATGTGCTAGAAACAAATGGTTCACTGATTCCTGAATAGAAAATTTGCTGGAAAACCCTGAGAACTAGGAGATGAGGGGGAGTGGATTAAAATGTCGCTTCAGAGCCACCAACCAAACTCCTGTCATTTTTAAAAGATGTTCCTGTGGCACAGTATGAATAGTTTATAGCCATGATTGTGAACATTCAATGTCATATAAGAAAAGACACTTGTCAAGAGCCTTTCCCTCACCAGCACCCTCATCATGACCTGTGTTAATGAAGTTAATTGAATTTAAGATCAATAATGGTTAATTATTGCAATTTGACATTCTGAGATAAATGGCTTTAAGACAGAGAAATGTGTGTGTATGTGAATTCTCTCCAACGAAGGTGAACACATTACAGCCTAAGAGGGATCACACTGTCCTTCCATTGATCCTGGTACAATCTGATCGACCTAATCCTCTGATGAATGTGGGCTTTTCACAGCTACAAGTAAATGTTCTACAAGACTACTCTAACCCTTGTCACTGACCAAATCTATATGAGCTGTACACTAGAAATCTATTGAGATAGATTAAAGAACTGCTGTAGAAACAAGAGATGCTTCAATAAAGATGAAGGTTTATTATATTGACTATTAATGTTACATGCAGTATGTAATTATGAATGCTTATGGATCATAAGAGTTTAATTTTGGTCAGTCAAATGTAAATGATCATAACTGAACAATAGTATTAAAATTAAAAAGTAACAGATTAAAAAAATCCAACAAGCATGTTGAATTTGATGACTTAAGAGTGAATGCTCAGTAAGAGAGAGATTTTTAAATCATCCTTGAAATGTGTGTGAAAATGCTCAGAGACAGGTATTTATTACACTCATCAACCTACTTCATTTAGGGTTTTTTAAGTTTACTTTCACAATAGTTCCTCAACAGAAAGACGTTTTTCAAACGTGTTAGTAATGATATTCTTACATGCATACTGAACAAGTTAAATGACCACTTACAAGATTTATAATGACAAAGTAAATGTCAAGGAAAAAGTATTACTGATTGCAGAGCACTGACAATAAAAAGCAGCTGAAGAGTTCTGTCAAAATGTAAGATTATGCAAAAACACTATTGAGAACACTGCTAATCATCTGCTCTTGTCAATTACTTGAAGGGTATCTGACAGCATATTTACATTAAACACATTTCAGTAGTGAAATCCTTAATGCTGTATCAGAATATTTTCATTATCATTAGAAATCCTTTAAAAGTCCTTTTGCAGCAGAGCATTGTAACAGCAATGATGTAATATCTCTCTCTGTATCAGGCAGGGGTTTCTATTTCATGCTATTATAGCTACATAACATTTGAAATAATACAACCAAAGACTAAATATACATGTAAGATGGCAATCTCTGTGTTCCTGTATTTGATGTAGGTATTTTCAAGTAACAGCTTTGCAGTAGTCTCAAACTAAAGGCAAACTGATGATCTGTCTTTGTCTGGCCATTCTTTTAGCCTTTTACTACTCCTGGGACTGTACTTTGTCATGGCAAAGGACATTATCAAGCAGACATTTTTTCTAAATCTCTGATTGTGACTTGCAATTCAGCTGCTTTAGGAGGAGACACATTAGCTACCAATGCCTTTCACCTGCTGGAGAAAC
>VYZP01073865.1:32500-37500 GCA_013400635.1 Hypocryptadius cinnamomeus | reverse complement strand
AAAGCAGCTTTTTGTACAATCAAAAGAAGATGCCAATTCTCTATTAGAAAGAAACAATTAAAACTAGATAATGACTATGAACAGCTCTGACCTGCTGAGAGCCTGAAGGCTTTGCTTCACTCAGGACTCCACTTCTGACTGCAGGTCAGCCCTACGCAAACAAAGCCTTAACAGAAATGTTACAGAGGAAATAATAGCCATTTCCAATGATAATACACAATTTTAGCACCTACGCTTGGCTGATTTAGGTGGTCGGCTAACATGTCAAACAGCCTGCCTTAGTTAGGTGAGCCTTTAATGGGTAACTGGCAGACTCTGGCAGCCTTATTTCTGTTTTAGATTTGGTTTGTCATTGGATATCCATTACCTGCCATTCATCTTTGATCTCTTTGGACAGGCCTGATCAAAAGATGTCATTTGACCTACTCCACTTGGCAGAAACTTGTATGACTCTCATAAAGGGGGCACCCCAGCTATAAATAAAATGACATTATTATTTTTCTGTCCTATCATGTAGAAGAGACAATTATGATAATGCAGTGTCTGTCACTTGGAGCCCAGCAAATTGCTAGCTCTCACGCAACTGTTTAGCTTTCTTATTTGTTTTTTGTCTGTTTTCTTCCATTTCAAGTTGAAAATAAAACAGAATTGAAATCACTAATGCTCTGCCTCACACTCTGACAGTCTCAGGGTTTCCTTTTATGGGACTGACGTGCAGATGTGACCATCAGACTGTTTGTCAGTGGTGGGTGGTGGTTAAGTGCTGTGTTGGCAGCACATCCCAACAATGGAATCAGGTTTATACTTCATTTCCACCTCTGCACTCGAGCGCCTGTCTGAATGCAGTGCTGGTAGACATTACACCAAGCAGATACAATCGGAGAGAGTTTATTGTATCTTTAATAAAGCAACAATAGAGGAAATGTATGAGCCCTCTCTCTACTGCCGGGGGCTTACGCGTGCGGAGGGGTTCTGGGAAGGATGACAACAAGCCAACTGTCAGGATATTGGTAGTCTTGGGGTATTTTTCTGAGTGGCACATACACCCCTCTCCTGTGCCCTCCCACCTCTAGCAGAGCACGCTGTGTCCA
Organism: Hypocryptadius cinnamomeus; assembly: GCA_013400635.1. Classification (NCBI taxonomy): domain Eukaryota; kingdom Metazoa; phylum Chordata; class Aves; order Passeriformes; family Zosteropidae; genus Hypocryptadius; species Hypocryptadius cinnamomeus. The sequence goes on along the minus strand of VYZP01073865.1, from coordinate 36,409 downwards.
TGACCACACGTGCAGAGAGCAGAGCGTGTCCATGACCACACGTGCAGAGCGTGTCCAGACTCCGTCTGCTCCCTCTGTGCCTGCCCGGGCACTAAGGAGCTCTGTGCCACTGGCCAGAGCCTCTTCACAGCCTGAAACTGCCCTTCCCACACACTGCCTTCCCCCAGCTAATGCTCTTGATGCCTTCTCTGTGTTTTCCAGGGAGAGGTTCCCAGCAATGCTACTCAAAGCACTGGCACTCAAAAAAAGTGGCACTCGGCTGCCTGGCCCCACGAGCCCCTCGCAGGGGACAGCACCCAGGCCCACTTGGCCCCCACAACACAACACAGCACAATACCACACAACACCCTCACAACAGCACACAAACAGTCACAAATCAGTCACCCTGTTCCTACAGCAAAACACTGGACAGTTAGTTCACTATTAACTACAGGCCTTCACTATGGGCAAACTGAAAAACCAACAGGAGCAAAACCACGTGTGCTTTCGATCTCCTTGGGTAGACCTGACCCCAAAGATTCTGCAATACAAAAATCTATGTACCTTCATTTTTTTATTTGTTCTCCTTGCTCTTACACAGGCTTGATGTGCTGCTGCCAGTAAACAGATCTCTGACAGAGATGCTGAGAGAAAACTAAAACTCTTAAGGGCTTGTAAATACCAAATAGTTACTTCTCATTAATTATTTGTAATTAATTATTCATGATTAATTTGTGCCAGAACAGGAATGTTTTATTCTGAATTAATTTGATTCATTTCAAAATTGCTACTTTGAATTGCTGCTCTACCATAACGTGATATAATCTCTCTCTGTAGACAAGCCCTAAAATATTAAAAAAGCATTTAAAACAAAGGAAAAGCATCACATTCTCTCACAGAAACACACGGTGCCTGCTGTCCTTGCAAAGTACTTTGCCTGCTCATCCAAAAGCAACCTGGACAAAATGGAGACTCTCCAGAGGCCTAGAAAATTTTTGCAACAGGGAAAATGGGGGAAATATTTCAGATCAAACTTGGAAGTGGCTTGGAACAGTTCCCTGATGACAGATCCCACTGATGCTACCCAGAGAGCAACTGAGAACAACAAGGTTCTCCTCGGCCAAGGCTACACTGAGAAGCTCAAGGGATCTGGGCATCAGTAAGAAGCAGCAACAAAGGAATACTAGAAACAAAAACAAACAACAGGAATTGCAAGGCATTTTTTAGAGATGGAAAACACCTAGATCTTTTTCTCATGAACTTAAGGATACTAAAAAGAAAGCAGATGGCAGGACTTAATAAAATTCAAGTACATTTGGCAAGGCAGCCTTTTACTGTTGCAATAGTGCATGTTATCCTTCTAATGCATCACAGAAGGATGCCTGCAACACAGCACAATTCTTTTGAGTAGACTTCTTTATTACGAAGTTTAGCTTCTAAATAACACATATTGAAAAGAGGAAAGATACACAGACCAATAACTTCTCCAGTTTGAGTATGTACAGTCCAGAAATCCTCAGCAGAGATAGGAGCCAAAACAGGCACTAGGCAAGTACTGCTACAGAGTGACCTGGACCATCCTCACCTATTCCTGCTTTTCAAACCAGCCAAGATGCACATTGCTCTTATACAAAGAAACGTCTAGGACATTAACTCCACAACTCAGCTAGAATCACTAAACATACAAAAGCAAGAGTCCTTAGTTTTTATCATATTACCTCTTTTAGACTGCAGTCAAAAAGCACATACAGTATCTTATTTTTAGGATCTCATCAAAAAGGGGGGCCCTTGACAGAGACAGACAATTGCCCCACAAGTCCCATCAGTTCCTTGTGAGCAGGTATTCCAGTCCAAACACTCACAGGATTTTTAACTCAGGGCAGAGCTTTCTGATCACCTTTGGAGAAGGCAGACAAGAGATCCTAAAGGAAAGAGCTGGTCTTAGTGAATGGAGACTTCGTTCTTGGCATAGGATAATGTACTAAGGTTTAAATATAAAAGGGCATGGCTGAAACAGTAAGTACCACTTGGAAAAGGAGTTCAGCAGTTACATTAGAGAAAGTGAAGCAGCACAATGATGGCTCATCCCAGACACAAACTGCTGAAGTTAATTGAAAAGCATCCTCCAAAGCTACTTTCTCCCTCAGCCAGTTCTGCAGAGCTAAACCAAAGGCAGCTCCTGCACACAGATCTGACCTTGGAAAAGGATGGACAAACTGCCTAGTTGAACTCCATAGTTTATTGCTCAGCCTTTTTAAAGGCAAAGGGAGCATTTCCCCACATCCAACCACACATTGATCTGCATTTCTCCAGCTGAGATTTATTTCTAAGCAGTTACAGCTACATTGCAGTGCCAACCTTATTTCAGTATAAGAATGCCCTGTTTTGATTTAACACTGCAAGTTGCACCACGCTGCTATGAAAATGACCAGATTTAAATTAGTTTAAAAGCATAGCTTTAGTTAAACCAACACAGATTCGTTTGCAGGCACCAAACCCTGCCTAACCATCAGAGGTATTGCCCACCTGGCTCACTGAGTACTCTGCTTTGTTACAGCTGCCTCCTTTGTAACTCTCTCTCCAAAACTTCTATCAGATTTGCTGATCCTGCCCCAGTAAAACAATCATTTTTCACAGGAAGAAACACAGTCAGTTTCTCTAGACAAACACACTTAATTTCCCGCCTCTCCTGCTCCTCCCAGGTACTGCTGCAAGTGCACCTCCATCCTGCAGTCTGTCCAATCCTCTCCAACATCCGACTTACAGGTGACATCCGACTGTGTCAATGGCTTTTGGACACCTAAGGTAGTGCCACAAGTAAAATCTGAAATGTACCATGATGCATATGAACAAAAATAATTAATTTCAAAACAATTTCTAGTAGTTCTTCCAGCCAGGTACTTGGATGCAGTCTATTAATTTGCCCTAAAATTTGGCAGGTTTCTAAAAAAGAAAGACCGTAAAATCATTGTTCAAAGAAAACCCGCTATCACCTGCAACATCTATGAATATATGTTAATGAAATGGTAAGCTGTTTAATAAGCCATTATCAGTTATATAAAAAATATTTAATCTGCAGATTACAACATACTTACCAAAGCAGCTGTCCATATCCAGGCAACCATAATTTCACTATCTAGCTCGGTATTGAAATATGAAAGCATTTTGTGAGGATCCAGGATATTTGGCATGGACATTAGTAATAATGTTCCTGGCACCATGCACTACCTGCATGTTCATGCTGTGGGAAGGCTTCCTGCTCCTATACATCTCATTATCTACTGGTGCCACAGTGGGAATGTGAATGCAGTCAATCACTCCCTGGATACTCAGGAAACTAGCAATGACATATAAACCTTCATTGACTTTCTGTTGCTGTTGTAGAGTGTTTGGTAACTTGATGAATGTCTGACTGTGTTGCAGCATGGCATCTAGGAAATGAGGAAGGCACCTGGACGCACAAGGCTGACTCATCTGTTTATGGCCCCCCGCTACCCTCCACGACGGCCGCCCGTCGAGCGCCGCAGAGCACAGCCTCTTCTCGGGATGGCAAGGGAACAACTGCTGCCTTCCCCTTGCAGCTGCCCCGAGAGCAGGCACGTGGATGTGCTCCTGGAGCACGCAGATGGAGGCGCGGGACACGCCGCTCCCACGTGCCGCTCGGATCCCCGCGCGCTCCCGCGACTCATCTCCGGCTCGCACCAAAGATGCTCAGGCTTGTAACAGCGAGATAAGAACAGCTCCCACCAGCATGTCCTCCAGGCAGCTATCAGTGTCAATCTAACTCCCCAACTGCTCTGTGCTACTCGAACAAAACACAAGGATGTGTAATAATAATAATAATATAGGATGGGTTACTTATGTACAGGCGCGTGGCTCTGCAAGGTCCTGCTCACGTTGGGTGTGTGTGTGTCTGATGTTGCATGCGTT
>VYZP01073865.1:0-27500 GCA_013400635.1 Hypocryptadius cinnamomeus | reverse complement strand
GCAAACTATAACATTGAAGTTTTTGGATGACCAGCATATATTACACTGCACAGCATACGAGTTCATCCAGAGGGGCAGAGGGTCACTCACTCAGCACATACACTGTGCTACAAGGAAGAAAGGCAGTTTGATCTCCGAATATCAAATTTCCTTGCTTATCTCAGTTGAATCACGATCTACCTTGATAGAAAATGGGTATCAGCCTTTCCTACTGCACCTTGATAAAGGGAAGAGGAAGAGGGAGAGATTTTATGGATATGCTGCAGAACAGAAACCTGCACATATGAACCACAGCTTTATGAATAAAATACATCCCTTACTGTAACATATATAACTGCCTTGTTTGCAAAACATAATGAAATTTCAGAAGGAAGAATTCAGCATTTGCACAAAAAGCAGAACTCTGTTGCAGTCTAGGCATGTGTGTGTCTCTTCCCACAGCCTGCATTTCCTAAAACTGTATTTAAGGACTTTTGCAAAGCATGGTCCAGGATATTATTGCTACTTATGTTAAAACAGTAAGAGGCACTGGGTGCTACTTTGATTTGAATACAAGTCGAAGCAGTTTTGAGACAAGAGAGCATTGATATCACCTCTCTCTGCAAACACTGCCTGGAGCCAGCCGAGCATTCATGTAAATACTTGTTTACAGATTTTTAACACATATATGCACACATAACAGAAGTTCTTAAGGCAAGCCATGCCTTTCATCTCCCTGCTCACAGAGCCCAGGGCACAGCCCAGGCCCCTGGAGGGCCGGGAGTCCCCAGGGCTGGGGCTGCACTGGGGGCAGGTGGGACCACCCTGCCCTGTGGCGCGTCCCCAGCACTCCCTGTGACCAGGGGACAGCATCGGGGAGAACATACAGGAGTGATCTCTCCATGTCCACACCAGTCTCCAAATCCACCCTACTGACCAAAAAGGTGAATTTGTGACTCAGGGACCTGTTATGAGCACAGCTACTCAGGAGGTGTTTCTGCTAGCCTGGTGCACTTCCCATGGGGCTGGGACAAGCCAGGAGCACAGAAAGACTCCAGGAGGAGGCACAAACCCACACGCTGTTGATCTGACTATCTCCACGAGCTCTTCACAGCTATTAAAGTCCATCACATACAATACTAACAAGAGCAAATGGCCAGGCAAACCTACGTGACTGTGTCTTGATACATCACACGATAGCTTCATTTAGCTTAATGCAATACATTACAAAGCCAGCACAGAAGTTAACGTTAGTCAACAACATAATGGACAGATAAGTGTCTCACCATGGTTAAGAACATACACAGGTTCCATTATAAGATCTATTTTTAGCCCCTCCTTTGCTCCCTCTACTCAAACTGGATGAATAGCAAAATTGGTCTGCTTGAAAATACTAAGCTGAAGTCAAAGGAAAAAAAATGTTCCTGAGAAGTCATGGAGAAATGGACAACTTGTTTTAACTTAGACATCACTTTGAATTCTGTAATAAAATTGTAAGGACACCAGGGGACTGCACAATTTTCCATTTGCTACCTGGCTGTAATTCACCTTTAGGTTCACTGTGAGAGAACCAATATTTCCTTAATTGATACTGTAAAAAGTCTGCCTTTTGGATGCTGAAAGGTCCTATCTTCTTGCCTCAGTTTTCAGCATTCTTTAAGAGTCCTTACCACAGGAGCAACAGGAACATTGCAAAATAACAAACAGGTAATTTTTTTCCTGCTGCCAAATACTCCAGTTACTATTAGATTCATTGAAAATTAACTTATATACAGACTTATTTAGTAAAAGTTTTTCAACTAAAGCCACCACTGTACATTAGCTATTCAGTAAACTTTGTCCCAAAGACTCCTTGACATACCCAGATAACTAAGTGGTAATTCTTACAAAGAATGAAAGTGAATTAATTTTTGATACATAGCTGTATTTTTAAAAAGCATAAACATAAATATACATTGTGCCATTTTATTATCAAGAGCCCTTTTTTCCTTTCTGAAACTGACTGAAGGAAGCTTTAACTGCAGAAGGAGATGGAGTTTAGCTGTGACACTTGTTATGTGTCCTCCACAGAAAGCCAGAAGCATTTGCTCCATGAATAGTGAAAAACTTGAATAAAAAAAAAATAGTTTTTACATTACATTACTATAGTCAAAATTCTTAAGGAAATCCTACCACAGATCTGAGCTTGTGAGACAGCAGTAAAAAATCTGTGATGGGAGTTTTGAAGTTTATTCCAAGCTCTGATTTGCTGTGTGACTTCAGCCAACCCATTTCACCCCTTTCACCTTCTCTCTCTCTGTAATTACTGCAATAACCAATAAGCTCCACTATACACCTTTGGGTCAAGTTGCCTGTAGGTTTAAAAGCAGTTCTGCTGATTTTAATGGAATTGCACAGTAATGCAGAATCTGGCTTTCATATTGGGATGTTATAATTAATTAATGCTTAAGAAATTCTTTGCATTCATCTGTAGTAATAGGATACACAAGTGCAGTTATTGTTGACATATTGAAAGTACCTAGGAATAACAAAATCAATAAACAGTGTGCATAATCTGCAAGTGCTGCAGGTGGTCTCCCCATGTCGGAAGGAACGTGTGACAAAGGTGACAGTAAGTCTGCGCGTCCTCCCGTGTTTGTTGTCAGAAATGTTGGTCCCTACTAACTCAAACAGGTTTAAGTTTTAAACTTTTCCAGGTTTTCTGTGATGCTAACACCACTGATAAATCCATCATCACATGGATTTCAGCTCTCAACAGAAACACTCTGATTCCAGCCTATTCCACTCCACCTGCCTTCCAAGGGCTGCAGGAGAAACAGCATCCCGTGCTGCAGCTCAGGTTCATCATGAGGTGAGAGGTGTGGAGAGAGCAGGGACAGCTGTGAGGTCCCACCACTGCCCTCCTGCCCTGCCTGGCCACCAGCAAGGAGCCTCCAGCCACCCAGAGCTGCCCCAGGATGGGCCTTGACACCTCCTGCTTTGACCCCAGCTGGCACCCAAGGACCACGGGCCACTTGCTCATGCCCCGGGGGGGATGGGAGGAGACTCAGAAAAAAGGTAAAACCCCTGAGTTAGGAACAGTTTAACAACTGAAACAACAACAACAGTAATAGTAATAGTAGTAGTACTAGTAATAATAATAATAATAATAATAATGCACTGGAAAGGGAGACAACAAAAAGAGAGAAAAAAATAAACCCCAAAACAACCCAGCCTGTACCCAAGCAACAATCAGTGGCTCCTGGCCAACTCCCCCAGTTTACACACTGAGCCTGATGTTCTGTGGCATGGAATATCCCTGTGGCCAGCTTGGGTCAGCTGTCCTGGCCATGCTCAGCTTCTTGTGCCCCTCCTGACTGGCCAAGCGTGGGACACTGAGAAGCTCTTGACTTTGTGTGAGCAGTACTCAGCAACACCTAAAACCCCGTTATTCTCACCCTAAAGTCCAAAACACAGCACTGTATTGGCTACTAGGAAGAAAATTAACTCTATGCCAGCCAAATCCAGGACAACAGCAGTGATTAGTGATTTTGTACTGCCATAAAAGATAAGCTTTTTTGTTAAAAATAAAATTACTTCCCATACTTTACTCAATTTGCACAGCAAAACGTGAAACACGATGGTTTATAAAAATTAAGGTCCTTTTTTGCAAACTGCATGAACACAATCATCCATCTAAAACAGATAAACCTCACCTTTATTTCTATAATTTTAAATACTACCTTTTTCCCTTGAAGCTGAGATTTCAAAGACTCGTGTATGTGAAATGCCCAGCTCTTAGTGAAATTAAAATTTCAGGATTTGAACAGGAAAATCCTTTACAATTGCTAAAAAATGACAGCAGTTAACAAAGGATTTTCAAACTGTCTTCTACCAGCATTCAGTCCAGAGTTTTACAGCCAGGTAATGAACTGCTGAACGTGGCATGAAAACCCTGCAGCAAGTTTTGCTGAGGCAATGGGCACTGTCAAAATATTCTACCTCACCTCACAATGTGATGTTATATAAACTGTTTTCATTTTTGGTGAGTAAGGAAAAAAGGCAATATTTAGAGAAAATTAACTAACGTGGACTAAATTACGCTGTGACCTCTTCAAGACAAGGCCCATGTCCTGTGCTTAGTACAAAGGGACCCCGGTTCTGAGCAGGGCCTCTGGTTACCACTGCAATAAACGTAAAGAATAATGGTGGGCTCAGACATAAAGAGTTGTTTTAATACCCCTGCACTCTATCAAGGTACTGGACATCAAAGGAAACATGAGAAATAATGCAGAAATGATAACTGCTGTTGGATTCTATGAACAGCCCATTCCTTTATCACGAAGCGTTTCCCATACGGCATCAATTACAATTCTTCCAGACACTACAGGTTCAAAGAAAACTGGAGAGGTAGGGAAAAGGGATGAAGTTTAACAAACAAGGGCCATGTTGGCTTTTGGTGAAAAGTACATTGTACTATTCATTTAGGAGAACATGAAGAAAGCAAACCTCTGGGGGTATTCAAAAAATGATTCCAGATAAATGAGCTGATTCTGACATTCTAGTAAGAAAAAAAGAAAAGAACTCATAATTTTTTGAGAGCATTTTTCCAACAGGGCTTGTTAAGACAAATGCTGATGAGATGTCCATAGACATTACATGGCAATCATCAATTACCTGTTGGTTTGGTTTTTTTAAAGATTAATTAAATAAATCATAGTTTTCGAACATTATTTGCCAAAAGAAAAAAAAAATCCAGTTACCTGCTGCACTACTTGCTGTATAAAAAGACCTCTTACATGCATTTTCAGTATTTGCACATGACTATTGCAGCAGTGACCTCTGATTTTATAAGCATCCCTCTGTACCTGTAACAGCAGCAAGTTCAGAAAGAGCACTGCACCACAAATTAAATACCCACGTTTAAGCTTTCAAGCTCTGAGACATAATCACTGAATAAAGAAAGTAAAACCTCTACTACATAAAAGCAAAGAATCCTAAATAGCTTTGTGAAATGCACACCCTGTAATATAAGAATTTTATAGGGATATTTTACACATTAAGATCCATTGCTAGAAACAGAATTAGAAAAAAAAAAACCTTCAAAGCAAAAGCAGATTTGAAATGTAATTTTTCTTACGCTAGTATCCCTATTTTGAAAGTAGCTCATGAAACACTTCATGGCACAAAAGAAACCAAAATAGTGTTAGTGTATCCTTCTAGAAAGATTAACCTGCAACATATCCCAGTGTCTGAAATCAAACATCTGCATTATTTGATCTAATGCTATTAATAAACATGAAAGCTCTGGCACCTGTGAGAGAGTGAAAAATGGAACACAGAAGTATCTTTTAATTAAATATATTAATGGTAAATAGCACTTCAGCAAGGGAGTTTTATTTTATTTTTTTAATTTGGCTGTAGACTAAATATACACTCAAGTAACTTTTAATTATTTCAGTATATATTCAGGTAACTTTTTTGGTTTATTTGTTTACAAACTGACTTGTTCCCTGAGGTCTCAAGTATCACGTGCCCAGCAGCAGATACAGCCCAGCTCTGCTACAGGAGGGGGAAAAGGAGCAACACCTCCATGGAACTGCCCAGTGGAAGCTGTGTGACCCCAGCTCTGGAAACACAGGGCATGGCTGAGATCACGGGGGTTGTGACCCTGCCCTGGCTTGGCAAAGGTTCACATGCAAAGCTCTTCTGCAGGGGGTGACAGCACAGCCTGCCAGGGGTAAATCCATGGGACACAACGCTGGCAACGCCACCACGAGCTGCCCTCTTCTCCTGCACGCTTTCCATCCCTTGCCCTTGCCCAGGCAGGAGGGCATGGTGCCAGGAGCAGGGCAGCAGCAGGACAGACACCCACAAAACCCTGACAGGCCCTGCCAGCTCCTCCTGGGCGCTGCCCTGCCTGCCCCCAGACCCTCCAGCCCCTGTGCCAGAAGGTGGCAGCCAGAAATCCTGTGCACAGGAGTGAATTGTGTACCCTTCCCACAGCCTTCAGCAGGAGGGAGAAAAGAAATCCTTAATTCAAAATGCAAAGAAAATATGTATTAAACAGCTCTGTTCTGTTAATGAAACCTGTATTTTAAGGAGATGGAGAACACAGAGCATTATATCGTGAGGCTCTGCTTGACCGTTTAACTGATTTACAGATCCGCCCAGTGAGAACGCGGGAGTTCATTTAGTGAAACGTATGTATGAGATTAACAATCAAGGAAAGGCTAAAATTAAAATGAAGAATGAGGAGAACATTACCAATAAGAATTTTCAAGCACAGAAAATACTGGGTAAAGCTGTTACATAGTGGGAATGCAGGAAACTGGTGGTTTATTTTCTTGGGGTTGTGCATGTTCTGATCCCACACAGTCTGAGACGTATTTTTCAACAACAAGCTGATACATTTTCTGTCTGATCATTATGGATTTTGACAACGTCATTTTGGAACCTTGGTTACTAAGATATCAATAATTAAATGCTTTCACACTTCGCTCTTGTGGATACTGGCAACTTATCTTTGTCCTCCGAAGAAGCTAATGGTATAATGGGCAAAACATCAAGAATAATTAAGGAAAATGCTGGTATAAACTCCATCAGAAAAAAAAAAAAAAATACAACTTTGTGCACAGTTCCTTCTTGATACCTCACATCCTGCACTTAGTTTCAAAATAAGGGAAAGTTATTTCTTTCTGCTACCTCTTAACCATGTTTTGTCTGTGTTTAGAGAAAGAAGTACATGCTGTAATTAATGATTTAATAGCCTCTATGTGTACTCTCATTTTCTAGTTAAAAGAATAACTGGCTGAAACAGCAGTAGCCCATTTCAAGAAGCATCCTTCTCCTTTTGCCTTTCCCTGTAGAAATGTTCCCTGTAACAGTGCTGCTCAAAGTCGCCAGCCCTGATTTGCAGAGAAGATACTGCAACCCAATGACATCCCAGAGAGGAGGGCTGGGAGAGAAAAAATTAATTTTAAAGAGCACAATGTCTATTTTATACCTTTAAGTATATAATCTGCCCTAACTGGGAAACTCGTACAGGGAAATTCAAGGATGTACAAAGTCCCTTTCTAAGAGCACTCGACACACAAGGAAATAGAAAGAATTTAAAAAGCATGTAAAAAGACAACTCTGAACAAACTACCAGTATCTTGATGCTGTCACTGTGAGAAACCAAGGCAGAACAGATTCATTTGGCTGAAGAGTGGATGCAGCTTTATACAAATGATTAATACTTGGCAACCCCCCACCACTTGGCTTGTCACCAGCAAACTCACTATACTTCCTTCCCAGCCCTCCATTGTATTTTATATAATGACAGACTCGGCTCCAGGATGAGATGAAGCTCCTGTGTCTGGATCAAAAGCAAGGAAACCTCACAACCAGGGATCTGAACAGCCAGTTTAGCTGCAGAAGCTATGGATAACTTGAATCTGAGCAGATGCCTCACTCTGCACCTATAAACTCATCCCATCTTCATCCCATCATTCTGTTCAGAGGATTAAGGAACAGCTCAGGAATGGTCAAAAAGCACAGAATTAGGATGAGGGGTTTTGTTAAATCCAAAAACCCCAGAGAACAGAGAACAATACCATATAGCACTGCTTTTACATCATCCTGGACAAGTCCCAAGCAGAACTACATAATTAAACAGGTGATAATGCACAGCTGTCCCAGAATATTCCTGGAGAGGGCAAGTCTTAAGGTACAGAATTACAGGACTCGGAAACGGCATTACACACCACAGAAATAAGGAACAGACTGGGAAACAAATTGTGCCAAGGACTGAGTGGGTGGTAGGGCTGCACTGCATCTGACCTGCTCTTGAGTACCTGGAGGGGGAACAAGGGCTCCCCTGGCCTTGAGAGACACTGACTGCTACTACTGAGTGCCTTCAAGAACTGCAAAAACATCAAACTCCCATTCTGTACCTGCAGAATACAGCAAACCAAGGGTAACCTGACCTATGGAGACTGCTCCCCTTCCCGATCAGCAGTTGCACATTACTGTACATCCTTCCTTTTAAAATGCATAATCCTGTAATTATTTACACACTTTCCCATTCCTTTACATAACAATTCAGTGTTCAAGTTGGTGACAAAATTCTTACAAAAACCATATTAGCTCCACAAATGTTTATCTTTAATCTACAAATAACTACATTTGGAGAAAATGAAAAGCTGCCTTTTCATCATTAAATTATGCAAGACTTGCAATCTTCATGAGTAAATTTGTTGCAATGAAAATGGACATCTTGGTATGAATTACAAAGGACTGGAAAATCTGAAGTAGAAATAAGCCACCAAAAAACTACAGCAAGAAATATTACAGGAACCAGTATGTCAACCCTAATTGTGTAATTACTTTTTGGCTTGGTCATATAAGCTAGAAGCAAGAAACAAGAGACAATGGTAATTTCTTACTGCTGAAATGAAGGTGTCAAACTGTCTTGTATGCTCTGTGTGCTCTAAGCTAAAGTTTACATTTATATCATGTTACTTCAATTACAATCTTAAAAGAGACTTGAATGCTTCAACTGCATTAGGCCAGGATTCGTAGATGTTGAACACACACACACACACACACACACACACACACAACACCAGTTGTCCGCGTAAATACATTTTCACGTGTGTGCTTGTTTATGGATATTCTAATGCATGGATCATTTATTTGAAAAATAAAACTTTGTTTAAAAAGAAAAAAAAAAGGTGCATTTTGAAATATTCTGCAGTTGTGGAATGTTTTTTGTTGGTTTTTTGTTGGTTTTTTTTTTCTGAGGAATTTAAAATATTAATGTCTGCAGTGACATGGAACACAGCGAAACTCCGTAATACTCCTGGGCCTGATTCTGACACTGTGGCTCACAGATCCCCAGATAACCTGATTTTTACAAGGACCTACCCACTGCAAACACACAGAATTGTGCCTGCTCTGAGCCCTGCCCAGCATCAGGAGGTGTGAGGCAGAGGCAGCTCTGTCCTCCCATGGCTGCCCCCAGCTCCCTCCCCATCCTCTTCTCCCGCACCCTTCCCACTCCATCCAACAGGGCCAGTCATTAGCTGTCTTTCTCAAAAGCAGCCCAGAGCAATCTTTATGCTACTGCACATTATTGTCACTTTATTTTATAACTTATTTGTTTTCATTTCTTCAATTTGCCTCTCGTGGGATTGACCCTTGGTGCAGCACTGACAGACGTGTGTGTGAGATGAGCAAACTTCATCCTTTGGTAGACAGACAGAAATCAATGGAACAAAGACTGCTCTCCAGTACATAATCAGAACAGAGGGCTGAGGGAAAAAGAATGTGAAAACCAGAAACTGAGTATATACAGAATGGGCACTTGTGTGCCTAATCAAAAACCACACATGGGTGTTGGAATCAGCTCAACCAAATATGACAAAACTTCTCTTCTAAACCACATTGTCGTATATTTTACAGATACCACAAAGTTTTCTGCATCTCATTTTAGGTATGTTTTTAACCATTTTAATGGGATTATTGTCAAATGCATATGCCCAGAATTGTGTTAACATTTAGGAGAAAAAAATGCTATAAATAATATATGCTATAAAATTACTTAATATCTCTTCTTACATAGAAATGCTAGAGCTAATTCATATCAGAGCTACTTAGAAGTCTAAAAAAGTTTGGCTGATTTTTTTTTTTTTTTGGACTGTTTCTCAACTGACTTGGACTTCAAGAGGCATAATTGCAGGGTGTTTGTGAGAAGAAGTAAAAAAACTTGCCCATGATGCTGCAATTACTGAAATGCCAAGTATCCAAAGCGCTTGACAAGCTGGAATATTAAGATTACTTCCAGGACAATGGCAAATTACGGGGTTCACTTCTTAGTAAATTACACAGGTACCTAATAAAGACACTGCTACAAAACATTGCACTCATGTACATACACTTTCTCTATACAAATAGACAGATTGTTCAATCTCTACACAGAAACTATGCTCCTTTTATATGTGTACATAAAGTATAGGAGAATATGCTGCCCATGAAGTACAATTTTCAGAGAAGCAGACCCAGTCCAGCAATCATATCCAGTCTCAATGCAGTCAGTGAGGTAACTGAGAAATCAGGGTCATACTATTTGTCTGCAAAAATATACATTTAATTGAATATACTGAGAAGTATAATTTGAAACAATTTCAGGAAAAGTATTTTTGTGAAATTGTCTAAATATCAAGCAGAACAATATGACATAATTTAAGAACATCTATAATCAATAAAAATATTCCTTTCAATTTTCTACCTACATCTGAAAAAAAAAAAATCCATTTCTGTATTTACACATTATGCAGAACATCTTCCTCTTTTATTTCAGAACTACGTGATTTAAAATATCTTTTTGTGAAGAGTAAGGCCAGATTTGAAAGTGAGACTCAGATGCAAACATTGACATGAGCAGAAGCCATAGCCATGAGATCCAAGGCCAGTTTTGGCTCATTTTTACCTAGCTTCCTCAAGCTTTAGCATAGGATATGAGTAATTGTGACAACTGTATCATTAGCCGGTTTGGCTTTCCTTAGACTTTTTCCTCCTTTTCTGTTTCCCAAAGAACTTGATAAGGATTTTTGATTGTTTGTTTTCTTTCCTTTTTAATTTAGAATAACTTGACTATTAAGATGAATCTTTTTTCTTTGCAGCTGTTTAACTTCCACTTCGGTTTTTGAATTGTAAAACTTAAAAAAGAGACTCCTTCCTTCAAAACTTAAAAATATAAGTTTATTTTTCTTTTAAGTGCCTTTCTCTTAGATTGAATGACTGAAGATAAAGAACATACTGACAGACCACAGCGAAGGCTAAACACATATAGCAAAACAAAAACTGAATTAGAAATTCCACCTCAAAAGTGTCATCTACATATCACAGTCTCATTACAAAGCTGTACATCGTAAGCATTAATTATCAGATTTTTCTTGTGAAGCAAGATATATTCTCTACCTCCCACTACCGCCTGTATTACGGGTTGAAAACTAAGATATACAAAACTCTGATTTCCCTTTAGAGAAAATTCAGGAATTCCTAGTTCTCAGCATTGTTTATACAATTTTTTTTTTTTTTAAACACAGAACTGGACACACCACCAAAGCACTGTCAAAATAGGAAAGTTCAAAATCATAGCACTTACTATTAAAAAAAAAAATCACAAAACAAACAAACAAAAAATAAAGCAGATATTCTAAGGCTTGTTTCTCCTGGCAAGCTCTGTAGTTGCCAGTTCCACACAGAGCCAGCCTGACTGGGATTCAGGCTCCTTTGGCAATATAATGATCAAATGTTCTGGTACAGCCGCCTGGATACAGACGGGGATTCCCTCTTCCTGATGATCTCTTCGGTACTGCGGGATAAATAAAACCCCCTTTGATCCCAAATTTTACTAAATTTCTCCGCCTAGTTTCATTCTACCTCAGGAGAAAAGAAAGCAAAAAATTATGCTGTTGTTTCCTAAGATCCCAGCCTCCTTTGGCTGGCAATGAACAGACCCACACACACGAAGCTACACTGTGCTAAAAGCTGTGTATTCTGGATATGCAGTGTGTGGAAGAAAGCCCTCGAGTACATTTTTTCAAGGAATTAATATGAATGAGAACAAAAAAATTTAAAAGACTAAGGGAACTATGTATTTCACTGAGTACCAATACTCTCTCACACTTCATAAAATTTACGTTGAAAAATCATTATTTTGGTACATAGACTGACAGATTATGAATAAATCTGATTTCAAGAACTTAATCTCTCACTGCAATCTTTTTTTCCAAGAAAAAAATGCGTGCATACGTATCAAAAGTTAGGTTTCTTAAACCAGATATTCCTAGTTTTGACATCTGAATTAATCTCTGTGGTTTCAAGTTTCGGATCCAAAAAAAGACACACATAATAATATGATAAATGTATATATTACAATGTAGGATATGAAGATCTATTTAAACTTCAAAATACCAGCATTTACCAGACACTTTTGACTGAAGGCAGGTTTTGTGAAATTGTTTTTAATAAGCAGGCCTCAGAAAACAGGAGAACCTGAATATCAAAGAACGCATTTATGACAATTTGTTAATGTAAATAGTTTGAACAAGTAGCTCTTTTAAAAAGTGTGCCTGCTTTCAGGCAAAGCAAGATAACTCAACATTCCAAGTAACAGAAATTTAGGTAACAATCTAAAGCTGCATCCTCGTAAGGGGGTTTTATAATGGAGTTGGTGACAGGCTGGAGATGCCATTGAGGGCATGGCCACAGCAAAGCTTTAAGGGAATATCTGTTAAAAATATTCCCATGTTATAAAGTTGGTGAGTTTCTGTTCATTGTCAAATTAAAGACATCTTTTTTTATTTTTCATCTCTCATAATAGCTTGTTCATCTTTTTTCCACTGATGTCACCGATATTTCATGAATACCTTGATCTTACTTTTAATGTAATTTACATAGATGCAAGCACCAAATGATAATAAAGACAATACCCAGTGTAGTGTGGCTAAAATGCAACTTTAAACTTGGAGACTGTAGTTGGAATTTATTTTCTTTCTTTCTTTGCCATGTTTTATCATAAGGAACAGAAGTAAAAAACTCTGTTGAAGGAGTTTTTTGAGAAAATGTCATCTATATGCACAGAGACAAAAAAACAGTAGAACAGTAGTAGCTTTAGAAGTCCTGGCTTGCTTTGGGGTTACCCACCCCGTTGCTGCTAAACAGATCAAGTACAAAGCAGCCAGGACATGACTGCCTATGCAGGCTGTAGTTAGCAAATGTCATTTTTTACTCATTTTAGCAGAATGTCCATTTTAGACTGCAATAAAGGAAAACCAGCAACCGAAGGCAAAGAGCTACTGGGAAAATTACAGATTTGGTAGGGATATTTTGCTGAACTTTGACTGCAAAAATAGGAAACAACCTTGACACAGACAAACACTATCCTCCTTTTATTTTCTTCAGAACTACTCCGAAGGTGAAGAGCATTTTTTTCGTACACAAGAATGTGTAAAACCCACTGATTCAGGACAAAACTATCTGCAGAAGATAAGAACATCTGTAGTGTTCTCCTGCCTCAGTCTAAACACTGGGTGATAGGCTCTGCTCCCTCCTTGTCAGTGATAGCAGACAACGTGTGCTCCTGACAATATCATCATTATAAACTTTATTATTGCTTTTGGTATTTCACGAGATGTCTGGCAGGCGAGTGCTCAGACCCTGCAGAGCGCATCGTTCTCCCACGTGTTTCACGGATATTTACTGGATTCCAGTATAACCCAACCTGTTAATGCTTCTGGAATGTATAAACACTGTTAACTGCTAAATTCCCTGTATCAACATTTCAGGCATAACCGTTAAATAAGTTGGTTGCTAACTGTTGAGGAAGATTTTGATTTATTGAGTAAAGTATCATCATGGGATGAAAATCAAGTTCACATTTTTAGGGAGACATGACATATTATCCATAACGAGATGTAATTTTGCACTAAAAGAGTAAGGATAAAGAGTGTGTTTCTAGAATAGAATCAACAGACAAATTTATACAATGCTGTTACCTATTGATACAGACACTTGACTGATAACATTGTCTATTTATAACTTGATACTGTTCTGAATATTAACAAAAGTTTCTTGGCATCCCATTAGTAATTGTATAATTATTTCAAAACAGATTAAAATACTCCACCTAATTGAATGCCATCAAACAAAAATCTCCATTCTTGATTGATACATCAGTATTACATTACATTCCTCTTAAGAAAAACAACTGCTTAGCATCTACTCCCAAATCCTTACAGGTTCTTTAACACAAAAAAGGTTACTTGACAAGTTGAGAATGTAGCCAAGAACCGTCTACGAGAATCTGTCAGTATCTACCCTACATCAACAACGAGCAGAAGCACAACAGAAGTTATCAGGTAACACAGATGAAATTCTGTTCCTTAAACTGGCACTACAGATCTCAGTGAAAGCCTGACCAAGTTAATAGAGTCAGTAAAAGAATAATATTTGATTTCAGTGGGCTTTGGAGTGGGTCTGAACAAGAACAAGCGCTGGAAGCATCCATGGCTTACTCCGAAGGACAATCCACAGCAGTACCAACTGCTCCAAACCTTTGCTTCAAGCTGTCAACACCCAAGTCAGTCTGTGGAGTATCTGGAAGTGCAACAACCCCCAGGAAGCTGCAGGCCAGGCTGTGGTCCCCCTGCAGCAGGACACTGTTAGGGACTGCCCGGCAAGCGCTGCGATGCCCGTGTGTCTGCAGGGAAGGGCACGGCTGCAGAGGCTGACCTGGGGAAGGGCTGGGCAGCCCCTCGGAGCTTCCCTCCACATTCATGTCCTACTGTGACAGGGAAGCAGGCTAAGGACTGGAACTGAAGCTCTCCAGACCACACCATGTGAGTCCATTCTCACCCTCCATGGCCCTCAGCTGCCTGACCCACGTACACCAGCTGTTGTACACAGCAGCTCCTGTGGACCCAAGGAGGGACAGAACAGCTCCTTCCCCCACGCAGGCAGGACCCACACTGAATGAAAGCAGGATCCCTGTCATAGCAATGCTAATTACTTAGCTTAAGAAATTGCCATTTTAAAGCTTTTTTGTGGGGAATCTTGTCTGGAAAGTAGAACACACTCCCAGTGATCTGACAGATTTCAATAATTATTACACACAGTTTTTACACAAAAAAATCACACAGGGACATCTCTGCTGGATGTAAGCAGCAGAATGTGGGGGAATCCACAGCATTAATATTTTTACATGTTTCCAGTGCTGCTGCTGAGAAGACCCACTCCTGGATGAGAACTCCATTACGTCAGACATGACACAAACATCCAACACACAAAGACATTTCTACTTTAGCAAAGTAAGCAACTACTTCACATGAAGTGTATCTTCCAGTCCTTACAACAAATCACGCCCTCATTTTAACACAAAATTTAACTGTTTCATTTCCTTTTATCAACATTCAGTAAATCAAGTGTATAAAATGTTTGCAGCGTCTAAAAGAAGTTTTTAATTTTAACCTAATGCTAACGCATGGTGTTGTTAGCTAAAAAACACAGACAGTGAAAATCAAGTAACAAAAGATGTTTTCCTTTGAGAAATGTTAAATACTTCACTTTTTCACAACTGAGCACAAGTTTCTAAAGGATCATAACTTTGTTTTGTAATTTGTTTATTGCTTAATCATGAAGACCAGATTGAGCATTTGAGTCACACAATTTTGTGTTGCACACTCCTACAACAAGAATGTGCTGTAAAATTTTATTTCTTTTTTCCTTCATTCAGCTTACTGCTTGCTTGTCCTCCTGCTTATTCAGCTAACCATCTCAAAATGAAATGCAATCACACAGCAAGATTTCACTGCTGCTAGAGTATTTTACACAGAAAACATATAAGCACGAGGAAATAATGCACCACTATTCTCATATATTACATCGGACTATTTTCTAACTAATATAGATAGGAAGCATTTTATTGCAGGCCCAGAGCAAAAACAAAGGAAGACAAGGTATCCTGGGTAAATGATACATTTCAGCAGTTAAAAAACCCACTCACACTCTATTTTTGCTGTCTCAAGTTCTACCTTCTACTTTTCAAATACTCTTTCACTAAAATTTGCAACAAGGCCAACCCAGTTTTGTCTACCTGGTTTATGTCTCTCCATTTTACTTACGAGGTTAAGGGGGTTGCCAGAATTGTACTCTTATGCCCAAACTAATTAAATTAATATGGCAAATGCAAAGGGATTTGGGGGCTAATTAGAAAGCAAGGCATATGTTTAACTCTAAAACAACAGCACAGTTGTATACATGATTTTGAAGGCAAGTGAATGAAAGTAACAGGTATTCAGGTATTTCTACTTTAGGGACCATACAGTGGTTTAGATCACTACCTACCAGTCTTTTCTTCCGCATGGCTCTAGTTCTTCCTTCCCTTCTCCTGAAGGCATTTCCAACCCTGCTCCTTCCTACACAGTTACCCTAGGGATTAAAGTAGTACCCTGCCTGATGGCTTTTATCTGATGATTCCCTACCTCCAAGGCCATCTGGCTCTGCTCCTGGATTATCAGCTGACACGAGTTAGTCATCCTGCACCTACGACAGTAAAACCATTATCTTTTACCCCAGTCATTTCTGAAGACTTATCCTAGAAAACATGCTGAATAAAACAGGGTACTTTTCATCACATAAGTAAGTACATACAAATGTGTTTTATGCATTTCACTGCAGTGTGGCTTGGACACCGAAGGACGGTCACTCAGAGAACACCAGGACATCTTCCAAGCTTCAGGTTTAGCTTGCAGAAGACTTTTCTTAAGCACACTGCTGACAAACTGAAAACTGGAGATAAGGAATATTTCTGTTTCACTGCACAGGCTGGTAGGACTGAAGCCCTAAAACCACCATGCATATAAGAGATGCAACAGCAAGCTACACTGAGAGGAATAAAAAGGACAACTAACCTTAAAATGTGGAATAAAAAGTCTCTCTTATATCAGAAAGCTTCAAAAGGAAATGCATCTCCTCCATCCCTTATGGACACAGCATGCTCTAAAGCCAGTGAGAAATGCCCTGGATCTCTGGCAGAGAGCAGGACAGACCTGAGCACTGTCTGGCACAGAGCTGCAGTGTCACAGCCTGGAACAGGCAGGGGCATGGGCTGAGGGAAGCCTTGCACATTTACTCAGTTCACGTTCAGCCAAGTATATATTTTTATATATATATATATATATATATATACACATACATATATATAATTTCCTCAAGATATTTTTCTCAGTATAGAGATACCATGTAACTTAGTGGTTCCTACTGAGAACATTCTACTTAACACAGTGACTTAAACATTGGCAAATGCTTGATTGTTATTTGACTGTTTATTTTAAAATCCCTTTGCACATTCTTCCACCCTTTAAAGCAAAACAGTTTACTATCTGTGCCGGTGTTAATGTTTGACATATTCTGTCCATTTTTCACTTCATATGAACAAAAAGGCAATGCAGCTTTACCATATTCAGTACCAAGGTATTTCAAGTTTCTAAACAGTTTTCCCTATACAACTGCAAAAGCAGCCTGTATATGGGGAAGGATGAGCAGGAGGCTGGGACAGAAAAACCCTTTCATAGAATCCAAACTCTTTCACCTGTGCAATAAATATTGTAAATGAGGAACAGCTATTCTGCCTTCCCTCAACACCATGCATGGAATAGAGACTGGGAAAAATAAGAGGGAGAAGATGCATCTCACCTTGATGAGCACAGGCAAGCACTATCACAGGGAGCTTTCATATACAATGTACTAAAAAGTCTCTATCAGACTAAGATTAACCACCTATATTCCAACATGCAGCCATCTATCCAAGTGTCTCTTAGCCAACATTTCCTTGATGTCAGCACAATATATCCCTCCATTAGGGAACCACTGCTACAGTTTCCCTATCAGTAAATAAAACAGTGATCTGCAGATCTGAAATACAGCAAATACTTGAAAAGGTATCAGAGGTGTTGATATGTGAAAAGGAGACAAATCTGCTTCCCAGCTAAGAAGGAAAGAGCTCTTTAGCCATAAACATGTCACCTCCCATGCTGGCATGGCTGTCCCACATTTATTTAATCCACAGAAATGTGCTAGAGAAAGCACTGCATTCCTGTACACAAGCATCCCCCCATTTGCCCTGCACAGGCAGAGGGCCCACTCACCTATGACAAAAAATGCCAGTAATATGTCAGACTGAATTACTATTACATATAGAAGCAAAAGAGTTAGCCCTGCTGAAAAAAAATACCTGCCAGCAACTCCAGACAACATCCTAACTTTACACAGAAGTGCTGGGCTATCAGCCAAGGAGGTGCTCACTTTGGTCGTGCAGTGCACAGATGATATTTCTCCAGCTAATGCTAATATGCAGTACTATGCTTTTAAAGAGATTTTTATTTAATTTCTCACACAAACTTTGGTGAACATGACGTTCTGAGGAATCACTAATATGAAATGTTACTTGAGGATACAGATCTCTCCAAGTCATCCAAGCTAGCTGCAGCCTGAGCTTCCTGCCCCCAGTGTTGGAAGAACAGCTCTATGCAGCAGATGTGTCATACCCAGCACTCAGATGGCACCCCGTTTCCTTCTTAGCTGTGTTCTCTCCTCCTCTAAGTAAATACTGGAATGATTACAAGTGAAACAGGGTGTGAGAGCAGAAAATGTGATACAGGCTACACACAATTAGCAGAGGAGCTGCTTGTGACACACTGACACCAAGAACTGTGCAAAGAACACTTGGAGGCATCAGCCAGTGTGAAAGGGATGGTGTGTGCACAACGGTGCACAAGGTTTTCATTCTGCAGTTTAAATGCCCAGTATTTCACAGCCTGTATCCTTGCAAATCTTGCTGATAATCAACACTAATATCTAGTTTTGATATTAAAAGTAAGCGGGTTTGTTCTCCTGGCAGCACAAACTCGAAGTTTCTTTGTTCATTTCTAGAAAACAGGGTGAAGGAAGTATGAAACCAAAAATGGAAAAATACAGAGGGGCACCGTGGCAGCCAGCTCTGCATCACTACTTACGAAATACTTTGTAAAAAAGAAATACTACTAATGCAATCATCATACCTGTGTTCTCCTGCAATCAGTCTATCCACAGACACCTTCAAATCCTGAACAAACACCAAAGTTGGGGTTTTTTGGACTACATGGGCATTTTGCCCAGCAAGCAATCATAAGACATTGCATTCTCACAAAAGTGTTGTGCCACATTACAGCCTCAGACCCAGCTTTTGGGCAGCAGCAGCACTCAGCCCTGCCCTGCTGGCAGCAGCACCAGCTCTGCCCAGCTGTTTTACACACACTGGTCAGCACTGCAGTACCCAGAAGTGCATTCCTGTGCACACCTGTGCTGGGTGTGCTCTGCTGCACCCACTGCCAGAATACCCAAATTTGGAGGAGTTGGAAACTGGGCTTTGCAGCTACAAATAACTGGAAAATTGCTGGAAAATCAGGGTTCAGAATGGGCTCACTCGAGCCTGTTATTCCCCAGGCTGATTGGAAATGAGATAGGGGCTGCCTGGACACCTTTCCTGCACTGAAGAAAGGGCAGTGCTGCAGCCTTGCTGAGCTTTGCCTGCCTTGCTGATGGCAGAGCTCGTGCACTTCAACTCTGCTGCAGGGGACAGCCAAGGAGACAATGCCCTGGAAAGGTGGCCCAGGATGAAAAGGCTGGATGAAAGCCGTGGGACCCTCACTTGGACAGACTAACCACACACTCCAGTAACTGCCAGCAAAGATAGTGAAGCTGAAAGAGGCTTAGTGCAAGCATGCAGGAGATTTGTGACAGAAAGTTAGAACTCCATGTCAAGCCTTTCATGCAAACAATAAATATTACTTATGCTCATAATCAGACTTTTCTCCAGCATCGTCTTTGAATGTTGAACCTTTTTCAATTAATTAAAAACTATGCACTGCAGAGTGCATATTTTATCAGCCCTCAGCTGCTTAAGTGTCTAGAAAAGACCAGGCAGTTTTTCTTTTTTCCAGGCAACCCAGAGCAAGTACTTGCAAGGGTCATATCTTTTTAATTATCTTTTCTCTCTTTGATTAATTATTCCGTCTGACAATAGCGTGTTTCTAATGCTATTCACCTGCCTTTGATGATTGACAACTTTTCTGTCTGATTCAAAGCAAACAGCTGCTGCCATGATTGCCTAGCAACCAGGATGTGATGGATGAGCCCCAAAGATGGATGGCTGCAATAAATCATGTCTCCAGCTATAAAACTGAAAAAAGGGATAAGAATAAAAGCGAACAAAAAACAAAACAAGGTTTCTTCCCATGAGTGCACTCAGCTCTTTACCAATTACACCTGAAATGGACTTTGTGTCTATTAATAGCAAAGTTTTCTAATCAGTAAGAATGCAATGATGCCATTTGTATCAAGGTGTGTTTACAATTGTTACAGCAAATTGGCACTTGTACTTCAATTACCTACTGTGTTACACAAGTGCAGGAGTAGCAGAGCAAAGTTTTACCTTATACCGTTGAAGGCTTTATAGAAAATATTATGGTTTTTCAGAGTTTTTTCATGGTGTTGGACTTGAATGAAGGGTATAAACTTGAATTCTCCTTACTTTTGACAACTGAGTGCAACAAAAGTAAATGGAACTGAAAAACTCATTTCTATAAAACACACATAAGGTCCCTGATGGCTTAAAAAAAAAGAAAAAAAATAACCTAAATGTTTATTAAATGTTGCTGTCATTCCCTTTTGCTAGGAGGGCATCTTGCAATCAAAGAAAAAGTTGATGTGACAAGCAGTATTTCAAAAATACCAGCTACCTGTGCAAATCCAAGACTGATCCAACAAAGTAATTCTTGTCTCATTTTACCTACTGCTCCAGTAAATCATTTGAGTTTTGTAGGATGCACCAGGCAAGGAACAGTCAATAGTTTGTCAGCTCAGAACAAGTTTAACCAGGCTGGGTATTGCACTTGCCTGAAGGGGCACAAACACCCCAACACCTGAAGTTCTGGCACTGCCTATTGCTGAGGCTGCTCCATTGTTGGAGTGTCTACCTCCTGAAAGTCCCTGCCTGCAGTTCTTTGGAAAGATCCAATTGCCTATAAAAAGCTGTTTCCTTAATTCTTCCAGCAGGTGGGGGTGTCCTGGTTCCAGCAAAAGTGCTTCAAAGAGGGAAGGGATTGCCCTCACTACTTACACAGCCAGGCCATCCACCCTCCAGGAGCACCCTGGACACTTGGGAGTGAACACCAAGGCTCAAAGATTCACAATCCTGCATGAAGAGCGTGGGTGGAAAAGAAATATCTGAATGCTGAAATAATTATGTCCCAGAACCTTCTTTCCTTCGCCATTATTTGGGACCCAGAAAAAAAATAAAAGGTGCATCCTGTTAGCAAAAGGAAGCTGGAGTGTGTTAATCTGTTCACAAGCACATTTTTATACTGGAAGTGGCAATGCCTGGCAATGTTACACTGGATCAGCTACAGTCCTGATTGTATTTTAGTGTTACACACAGCAAGTCTCTATGCTCATGCAAAAGGCTGCCTGCATCCTTGCACGGGCCATGGCTTTGTCTACATTCTTTACAATTATTGAAATGCTCACACTAAAAACTTAACTCTGCCTCTGCCTGTCCCTCTCCCTGTTGTACAAACACACACACACATGCACACACGGAAATCCAGCCCCTAAAACAATTGTAAGGCACTCCTGTAATGACCGGCGAGTATCTGGTAACAAACAATGAGAAAGCAAAGCCATCAATCACAACGTGCACGCCGAGGCCTCCATTCTGTCCCAGCTCATCCAACTCTCAAGTTACAGCTTTACACGGCAAGTCTAAATAATATTCAAAATGATAAATGGCACTATAAGCCTGATATCCATCATCAATCTTTTTTTAAGGAACATCCATCTTCAATAATGCACGTTTGAATCATGTGAAACCAAGAGCTCCCAGATTCATTTACACAACCCCCAGCAAGCTGGTGCTGCTTGAATGATACGTGTCAGCCAGTTTGTCCCAACTGCCAAACTCAAAAAAAAAAAAAAAAAAAAAGGGGGAAAAAAAAAGAGAAATTAAGAGAGACTGAGAGAGAAAGAATACAGGAGGGGAAAACCTTCAGGGGGCTGAACAAGGCGACTTAGCAGATAATATGAAAGCACATAACCTCCTCGGTGAGCATGCCAGTGCCCCCAGCACAGCGGGCGCTCCCGTGCCCGTTCCCTGCCCTGCTCCCGGCCGGAGCACATCCAGCAGCACAGCCGGAGCGGGAGCTGCCCGGGCCCCCCCGCGCTCGGCTCTGGCAGGGCCGGTGATAAATGACACATGTCATTCTGTCGGGAGGGAAGGGTGGGTCAGTGATGTATGGCTCTGCTGAAAAGGAAATCGACTGTTTGGCATGGTGCGGCTATTCTCCACCAGGATTTAGTTTCAGAACTCTAAAATGAAATCTCCGATGTTTCAAGTGCACGGTTAGGGCAGGCTGACGTGCGGCCGAGGCAGCTTGCTGCCTTTTTTTTTTTCTCCCCCCTTGATTTTTATTTTTTAACCTCTCTCTGCCCTTCGGATTTCAAAAAACTGCTCCACTGACTGGAAACTGCAAAAGAACACACATATATCAAAGTCTTCAATAGTTATGATCCATGATAAAATTTAAATAGGTTGAGGTTTCTATTTTTATTTATTATTGGGGGGGAAAAATGGCATGCAGGCTTGACACAAAAGCAAGATAAAAATTAGCATGTTTGAAGTAATCGTCCCACAGCTTGACATCTGCATAGTAAATTTTAAAGGAAAAAAATGTGTCAGGCAGGCATGAGCTGTTCCCTCCCTCCCCCCCTCTTTCATTAGCTCACTGGCAGGGTGGCACTTCTGAACCTCATTACTGCAGGAGGATTTATGAAGCTGAACCCAATGGCAAAGAAAAGGCATCTGTCAATAATTGTAGGGAGCTGCACTCACAGCTTTGAAATCTCATTAAGTATGCAGTTATCAGGCATAAAGATCAAAAACATTACTCAACTCCGACAGAATCTTATGGAGGAACATTAATTAGCAACAGGCCTACAGTACAAAAAAAAAAAAAAAACCAGACTTCCTCTCACACCTGCCCAACCCACAAACCAAAAGAAACACTCCTCCTCCCTCCAGAAAAAAATAATTCCCAGCATCTGAGACTGATCAAGTACATGAAACAAGAGAGAGGAAAAAAAAATCCAGTTGAGACAGTCTTGGCGGTGAAGAGAGAAAAGGAAGAAGCTGTCAAAGTTGAGAAGGATGTCAGCACTGGCCCTGATTACAAGGGCCTATACAGTTCCCAGGCCTTTTATCATCCCTGCCATCAAAAACAGACTCTGTGTCACAGATGGATGACTGATGGCTGCCAGTCTGGAGCAGCCTGGCCAAGCCTCCTGGAGGCCCCTGCTGCGATCTGGCCCTCCAGCAACAGGCTTGACCTAGCAGGGAAAGGGCTGCCGGCAGCGAGCCCAGTCCCAGAGACACTCAGAAACAGCACCCTGTTCTGTTCTTCCCCAGAACAATCCAGCGAGAGCTTGGTCAGGGTTTGTTTGTTCAGCTTACAGAAGTTAAATGTAATACTGCTGCTCGCCACGCAAAGCTGTGCATTATTTGAAAATAAGACCAGCAAAAAAAAAAAAATTAAAAAAAAAAAATTAAATAAAACCTCTTCTTTGTCCACACTAAATGTATTTTTCTAATCCTGTTTCTAGTTTGCATTTTCACCACAATTTGCATGCTCAATTGCTTAGAAAATACATGAGAGAAATATAAATTTGGGGGGGAAACATACAAATTCACAGGCGAAGCTGGACCATAAAACCAAGTGACCTTTGCAGCATTAAGTATTGTGTGCAACTAATTAAGAACTATGGCCATATTAACATTTTTTGTTACAGAATCAAGGATATCAGCTACACAGCTTAACCCATTGCACATACTTTTTTCATTTCCTCCCTATCAAAAACTGTGTTTGCAAACAATAACTCAAAGCTACTTGCTAAAAAAAAAAAAAAAAGAAAAGCAAAAAGCAGGAGGAGGGAAATCACCTTCTGTAGTCTTTTTCCCACTTGGGACCATGCCTGAAAAACTCCCTCTCTAGTTACATGCTACCTTTCATACATTTTATATTTCCCATAATTTTGCGCTACAAAGAAGCTTTCCACTGTACAGTTCCATCCCTGTGTTATTTCCTATGTCCTGGGTTTTGATATAATGTACATATTTGTCTCTCATTTCATGAAATATACAGTGATATTTATGTCTCACTTGTAGCCACACTGAAGATTGGCTTCTTAATGAACTACATCTTTAATGCCGCACAGAGTCAGGGATATTCGCACGCACATACAAGACAACCTGCCTGTCAAAATCTTTTCGATATCTGAAATTAATTCATTTACTAAAGTAATGCACTTTTAAAATAAAAAAAATCTTAGCTCTCACAAAATACGAAAGCGGAGGTTCCGCTCTAAACAAGATTTTTAAAATAATTTTACAAAAAGTGTTACAATAAGGTGTTTATATTTTTCCGTATGCTTACCATATTACTTTTATTATGTGTAGCATCAAAGTGATTATAGCAATTACATCTAACAGAATTAATTATAGAACATCCCATCATTTCTAAATACATAATGCATTAGAGGTAAGCCAAAGAAAGAAAACATCTTGACTGTGGTTACTATTGTTGGAGTATTTTTTTCTTTAAGCATGAAGGCAAAACAAAAGTAGGAAGAAACATACAGAAACGGTGGGGTAACAGTGAAATGTTAACTACAAAAATCTGAATATCAAGGCAGGTACGTTTTTTACTAGCGATAGTAACCTGTGCAAAGCTGCGCTAGCACAAACATCCATGTAAAATCCATTAGAGTTTTTAATCACAAAATATGGAAACTAGCCAATTCACCTAACCAATGTGTTAGTACATAAAGACAAGAGTGTATGAGTGAAGGAGTTACAAGCCTTTACGTATGCAAAATAAATTCACTCAAAGCTTCATTAATATTAATTTAAATTCAGAACCCATTTACATTAAATTGTTCATTAAAAATTGCCTATTTTATGCAACATGCATTCCGCAAAGAACACGTAAGAAACTGAAACAGAGGGCTCAATTTAATGATGGAAATATCAAAACTAAATGAATTTGGATCATTCCAAACGAATTATAAAGCAGCCCTCCGCTCTGTGCCAGTGCGCGAAGTTTGGCGGGACTTTGGCGGAAGGGCAGGGAAACCTCCTGGCTTCCCCCTCGCCAAGGCTTGGCCGCCACCCTTCCCACCTCCCCACCAGCACACAGCCCTGCTAAAACGGGAATTATCTATGGACAGGACCTAAAACCCAGCCCCGTGACAATGGTCGCTAATTGTGAGCGCGCTGGGCCGCCTCCAAACTTGTATTAATTGGCGGAGCTGCCCAAGAGCCGCGCCCGGGCGGGAGGGGATGGCAGCTGGAGGTGAGGCGGGCTGGCCATGGAGGCTCCTCACTGGCAAACTCCCACACCAGCAAGCACAGTCAACTTACGTGATTCCCAACAGCTGCTCTGAATGAAGAAAAGAGAGTCATAATTAATAACATGTGTCCTGACAGAGTTAATTAATAATTTATAATTAAGTATAAAATACGAACTTAGATTATTCTTGAAGAGTTGTCCCTTTACAGCCCGAAGAGGCCAGGTAATGGCATTGGCAAAGAGCTTTCAGATATTTTATGATCCTCTGGTAACTCTTTCCCTACTCTCCCTCCACCCCCAGGGGAAAAAAACCCTTTGAACATTTTCTGAGAAATATCTTAAAGTTGATGCCTGCAATGAGAAGTGTTTAAATTCTGCAGATTGGCTCTCTGCTGAGATGACCAAAATATCTTTCAGGCACAAAATCAGGCAAATGCAGTAGGATGAATCTCGCAGTCTCTGAAATTAAGCCCTACTTATTTCAACTCTTTCAGTTCCTTTTATGAAAATGGTAACAAACAATTTCAAGCTCTGACAATGTTCTATTCTGCATTATTGTACTTAAGAAAACTACAATACAATCTCTCGTGGACTATGCTTTAAATCCTTTGAGCCAATTTTCATGCTTTATTTTTTTGTTATGTTGAAATCAAGAAAAATCAATTGCACAAATTTTTTTCAATCCTCCTGCTTTAGGTTATGACACATGCACACACAAAAAAGCAACGCATCCATTGTTTAGTGGGATTTTTAAAATTAATTTAATGTCTAACTGCAAATGCTGGAAACTAGAATTAATCTGTCTGGATAAAAAAAGGCTTACAGACATTTAAATGCATGTATCAGGACACTTTATCAACCTAACATAAAATTGTCATCTTATCTTATTATATGACTATTTTATGCATGTGTCAAAGAATTTGAAAATGAATGCCTGTCTATTCACTCTAATTACAACTGCATATTATCTGTCTGGATGTACCAGTCCATATCATTGTTACCAAATACAATATATTGTATTCACCTTTCATTTTTAACTTAAGGCTGATAAACCACAATTTGGGCGTAACTAAATTTTTAAAAAAATTACCAAACACAGAGAAGAGAAAAAAAAAATCAGACTAAAACACCTGAGGTAGATTGTTTAGTAAATGATGCTGAAGTATTTCACAGATAAGATAACACGCGACTGCTCAGCAACTATGTTATTTTTGGTGTTGTATCATAACCATACACACACATACACTCCTACTTGACAATGCAACACTTCAGGCATCTTAATACCTAGCAGCACCTTGAAAACGGGGCTGTGTTAAAATCTGACAATGTGTATTTGGATTCTCTAGGAAGCAGTCACGACATTGGATTAAAATATGGATTACTACACCGTAAAGCCAGCAGTGCCAAGGTTTGCTCAGAAAGATAACACGTAGGTTACTTTACGTCCTGGCAGATGATTTCTTTTCATTCACTCTGTACCACCATATGTTTCTGCATAAGCGTGCACGTAGCACGCTTAAAAATGTACCCCACACTTCACCCTGAAGGTGATCTTTTCTATACAGTTTCCACTAATCCTGGAAGCAGGGCTGACAAAAAGGACCCACTCTAATCCTGCTAACTCACCCTAGCTTCACTGCATTTCCCATAACCCTGCAGCAGTCACAATTCATTCTAATCACTTTACAAAACAATCTTTAGTAAAAAGAGGAAAAATGCAGACTTGTAAGCCAATTTAAGAAATAACTGCTGATACATCAGTTATTGACTATTTCACTCCTGCTCATGATAGTGCTCAAGGCAAAACCGAGAACAAAATGACAACATCAACCGCACGCAATAAACTGTGGCCCAGGAGAGCACTGAAGCCCTAATTGACAGCTGTCAAGCTAATGGGAGAAATGGCAGCTGATTCTGGAAAATTCTGTTTTCCAGGCAGATATTCAGGGGAATCTATCAAGGCTTTTTATATTTATGCCCCTTTTTCTTTTTTTTTTCCCCTTTTTTTTTTTTTTTGCATTGTTCCTTCACACTTTGCCGGAAAAAAAAAAAAAAGCAGAGGACAGCCATAACTAATCATTTTGTCAGCTTGCTGCTAGGAAGAATCTCTGCCCAACAGAGAAATATGTGGCAGGTTTGGAGGCAAATAACATACCAAGGGCTGACACTGCAAGTACCTTTATAGGTAGCCTACTTTATCGCTACATTTACTTTTGGGGTATGTATGTAGTTGCAAGCAATTGCCATAAATTAAAGCGAGCGTTCGAGTTGCCGGAGTCAGAGCTGCCTGGAAATCTGGCGGCACAACCTGTGTGCCATCTTGCATCTGTTTGCTGTGCTGCACCCCCAGCCCCACGCTGGAGGGGCCGAGGGCTGGCACGAGCACTCAAGTCCCTGGAAAGTGGAAGTGCTCCGCACCTCTGAAGCATCAATTCCGTGTATTTCAGTGCTCACACTGACCAGGTGCAGCTTTTGATTGTAAGAGCAGAAGTTGGAAAGAGCCTCAAGCATGCAGCAATCTCTAGGATTTGAAACATACTATGCAAAAAAAAAAAA
>VYZP01073859.1:3126-24627 GCA_013400635.1 Hypocryptadius cinnamomeus | reverse complement strand
AGAGGAGTGAGGAGAGCTTCACTACAATCTTTAGGCATTGGGGTCAGAACTCGCCATCTGACTTCCAGCTGGAGGTCAGAAGCCAGGTTCCAAAGACATTGGTGGTTTTGATCCGTGTGCCCTTACCAGCCATGCTGCTGTGAATCCATGGCAGCCAGAGGTCATTTTTAGCCTTGTGTCTCCAAAGAGGCCCTTGGGGAATATGTTGCCTTTCAGCTACTGCAAAGAAGAGGACTTGTGTCTTCTAGGTGTTTGTGCCCATCTTGCTATGGGTTCCACACTTCCCAGAACCTCCTGGTTTCTCTGTGACAGAAGAGGGAGCAGTCCCTTGGAGGCAGTGATGATTTTATTCCCAGTCTCACAGAGGACAGTGCAAACTGCTGGTGATACAGGGGAGGAAACCAATCTTCAGAGTGAGGAGGGAATGCAGAGGCTGCCTTGAGTCTGAATGGCCTCACACCAATCACACCACTGGACGATGAATGTTACATTTATTTCTGTGTAACAAAGGATCCGAATTCTTACTACTTCTGGGGAAAAGGTTGGAGGCAGCTCCAGGGCACTATGTGAAAGGAAATAAAAATTCAGTTGTAAATTATTACAACCCAGTGGAAAAAAAGAAAAAAACAAACAACAAAGCAAAACCCCAGACCATTGTCTTTTATTACAATGCTAAATCAACAAGAAAGAATGTACGTGATTTGTCAAGGTGGAATCCACATTCCTTAAAACATCCAAACTTTCTTTATTAGAATGTCAGTATTCTGATAAAATGATTTTGCTTTTATTAATAAGGCTTTATGTAAATGAACCCCCCAAAGTGCTAGTTCCTGCTCACAAGAAATCCTATTTGCATGGAAGTGGAGTAGTTGTGTAACTCTCCTTCTCAAGGTGAACACAATTAAATGTAAAAATCCTAACAGACCCAGGGCCCTCAAATCTCTTTATACAGCCACAGTGATAACTGATAATACTAAATGCTCTGATAGACTTTCATCTGTGTTGTTGAAAGATAGCACAAAGGCAAACACAAACATACACAGCTGATCACAAACAGCAAAAAGAAAGTTGAACTAAGATATTCGACAAAAGCTTTGTTCAAAATCAGGTGATGGGCAATTCCAAGCATAGAAAAAACATAGTTTTTAAATATTTTAATGTCAGATGCACAATCAATATTTTTCATATATTGTGTACACTATTTTATTGCACTTTCTGTTTTTGTTAATTCCCAGCTCTCCATAATGCTTTGGAACACCTTCAGCAGACACTCATTCATTTGTAAGGAAAATTGTCTCAGCAATTGCACCTGCATGGAAAGAAGAGTAAAGGAGGGGAGGGCAAGGTGTGGGCAGCAATGGGAACCTCTTTGTAGCTGAGTAGATTTTTTGGGAAGAGGAAGAAAAGATTTAATGGAAGCTTTCATGTTGCTTGGTTATGAAGCATATTGAAATGTAGTATAGGTATAAGATAGTATAATACTGGATGGGTGGTAGACAAGTGTGGAGGGGGCATGATCTGTGTGGCTGATATCTGGAGGAGAGACAGAGTCTGCACCACAGAGGGAACCCAGAAGGTGCTGACCCTGAAGAAGTGTTAGGGCTTCCTGGGGGACCCTTCAGAGCTTTACTGAGTATACCACAGCCACTGGAAGAACCAAAGGCCTGTGGGGAAAGGGTGCCAGAAAGTTCTTTGGAGCTAAGAGGGAGATGGGTTAAACCTCTTCAAGAACTGGTATATTGTTTTTCCATCAAAAATAGTTGACTGTTCAGGTCCTGGAAGCATAACTACAATGCAGGGGCTGGGATGGCTCCATCCAGATTCTGTGTTGGAGAAAGACTCCAGGGCATACCAGACCCTCACTTAGACTGTGGTTTCCACAGTTTGTGGGTATTGTGTTTAATATTGGTTATCTTTCCCCTCCTTCCCTAAAAACATGGACTAGAATGTGAAAAAAAAAGTAGAGTTTAATAAAAGTTGTAATATGTGCTAAAATTTACTGAATAGCTTCTACATAAGGGCTAAGTAGGTAGGACTTTTCAGCCTGGAAAAGAGGTTACTGAAAAGGTTATGTGAAAGACTTAAAAAAAAGTGAAAGAGAGAAAAGTGAATAAAAGACTCTCCTATTCATTAGAAAAACTGAAGGGCATCAAAAAGTATTAGCAGGCAGTGAGTTCAAAACAAACAAAAGGATGTGTTTCTTCACCCAGGTAGTGAGAAATGTGCATAGCATTGTTTAAAATGCTGAACTGTCTCTTTTATGAGAGTAATTCATGGCAGGAAAATCCCCCAAGGGCCATTGAGTATAAGGGCATTGCCTCTGGCTCAGAAAGTCCTTGAGCTGCAGAGTCTGCAAGCCTGGAGAAATGATCTGGAGAAGGGTCTGTAACAGACTTGCTCTGTTCTTCTTCAGATGGCCGGATGGGAAACTAGGGGGGTCCTTGACATGACCCAATAAATCCCTAATTTTCGTCTTATAGTTCAGGAAGAGCTTCTGTCCCACTGCATCTCTTTCAAAGACCCATCTGTAGGAGGATCATCTCGAAACCTTTTCAAATATCTTCCTGTTCTTCCACATGCACTTTGCTGCTTGCTGGTTTAACCATATGGATTGCACACTGCTGTGGCCTGGGAGGCTGGTGAGCACAGAGGAACAAAATCCAGTGCTTATGCTTTTAAAGTATGTTTGGAGTGCATTTTAAAGCACCTTTTTTTCTTTATTGTCTCTTTTATTCCCTCCCAATCACAAACCCACAGCCATACACTGGTGAGCTAAGTGCAGTGGGTTTAATTGTCTGTGTTTGTGCCAGGGGAAGCCATGGAAAGATAAAGGTAGTATAAGCTGCCATGGGAAATTCTTGGGTCCAGTGTTTTCCAGAGAGTATTGTAAGGACTGTCAGCCCCTGATATGAAGATAGCCACTTCAGAGCTGCTCTAATTTATGCTTATCTTTCTACAGGCTTTGGAAAACAAGTAACAGGAGAGCAGCACACTCCAATTATGCCCTTGATGTAGTCCTTATCCTGAGGACCATAAGCATGACAGCCTTTATTCTCTTTGCTCCTTGTGTCTGCTCCTTAAGAAGGCACAAAAGGGAGAGAGGGAGGAAGGGAGGGGAGCCTTACACAGGTAGCAGATGGGTGATTTCTCCTGGTTTTAAATATCTTTGGGGTTTTTCTTTCTTCTTGGATTTTCATATTTCTAAAAATGCAGCATCTTAGTGGTTAGCAAAGCTCACTTATTTTGTCAGAGTAGGATGGAATTTCTAGCATAATGGAGAATCAAGCCTGCTAGACCACTGCAGGCAAATTGGTCAAGGAGATCTCCAGAACTGCTTTGTCTTGTCATTTGGAATTCCTCCATTCTCACCATCATCAATTCATCCTCTGTATCCCACATCCTCTTTTCTATTTCACATCGGCAAAATGAACAAAATGTGCCATTCTTACAAAAATAAGATATCAACTAGGGACTGACTAATGTGTGATTTCCTTCTTTACCACCTTCTCCTTCACTCTCAGAAATGTTTATGCTTTCATTCCTCCCCAGCCTGCCAGGAGCAGCCACTGAAGCATTTAAATGATGAGTCTGTAGCTGGGGAGGGCAAGAGGGTGGTCTCCTAAGCATGGCTGGGAGTTATTAGCCCAGGTTAATTACTAGGGGAATTTATGTAGTGAGCATCAATCAAGGCTTAGACACATCAGATTCTGCTGTATAAACTGGCCTGTGCCCAAACTGCATAAGATGGCTTTTGTCTTAATATTATTACCATGATTTGCTAGCTGAATGTATAGCTCAAACATAATCTGAAAATGGGAAACTCTGGCAAAAACCATCAAATATTCCATGACTGTGAATGTCAGTCTGCATATCGAATGGAATAAACTTGGACTGCCTGGGGTTAGTGATAAATTATAACAATTTGGAGCTGATGGGGTAAGGTCCAGCAATGGATTGTAACATGTTGCCTTTGCTTAGGGTTACTGAATCATGTCAAGGAATTACAGAGTTAAGGATAGTAATGCATGAGCCAGTTTTGCTGGTGGGACTGAGGCAATGTTCTAGACAAAAGCAGGTTTGTAGCACTGGTATTTCCTTTATCAAACCAGAAGCTCTTTTAAATACTTGTGAACAACTGAGAATTACTCCCTGCTGGGTGTGACTTCTTGAGAAGGCCATATTTGTCAAATAAAAGTGATTGGGTGGCCCATGGTAATAGATAGTGTATGTAACTTTTGCATACAGGATACAAAAGAACCAGAGGCAAAGAGCACTGCAAAACATAAAATGTTTAGAGAAAAATTAGTTGGTGCCCAGGCTAAAAAATGCAACCTGGCCTCATCATCTTCTGTAATTTCCCTTGTATCCCAGTTCACCACAAGATGCATCTTCTAGTTCATCCTCAGCTTTCCTCTTGGGCTCTGTGGAAAGCACCGTGTTTGGCTCAAGCTTAGGGGAGGTAAGAGACAGTGGGTTGGCTCTCAACCCATCCTAGACAGACAAGGGTGTGTGGGATGTGGGCTGGACTTCCTTCCTCATTTCTTTACACCTGCCTGGGTGCAGTGGCATTGAATGTCAGTCCCCACTGAGGCCACCACAGCCAGCATGCTGGGCCAGGTGGGATTGCACGTGGGCTTCAACCCTCTGATCATGTGCTCATTGAACTGGGTGCAAATTTTGGCTGAGGGAACGCCTCTGGAATCTGAAATTAGGTTAAATTATTTAATGACAACCAAAATCTCTTCATGAAACTCAGTGACCTGCAGCTTAACAGTTATAGTGACCAAATGTATTTTAAGAAAAAGTCTGAAGAAAATCAGACTATTAAATGTTACACAAACTCACCCTTCACTTGGTAAAACCACACTGTTTAAACTTATAGCACTTCCATGGCCACAAGATGCAGAGTGCACAGCCGTGGGCTGCTGGAAGAGTCCTGTGACACACACACAGTGCCTGTGACCTGTGGCAGCAATCGCTCCCTGCCCCAGTGTCCCCGGGCGAGGTGATAAACCCGCAGCGTTTGGGCTGCCTGGCAGTCCAGGAGCCCCAGTCACCAGCCCACGTTCCAAGAGCTCCACGTCCCTCCTGCCAGCAGCACAGAGCGGAAAATCTGCTGAATGCCTGCCTGGCTCAACCGGCTTTTCCTATTAACATTCCTCCAGCGTAAACCTCGGCGAGTGCCACGTAGCTGGGGGTGGGTGGGAAGAGGGGAGGGGGGAACCCAGGCGTTCCTTCTGTGATGGGACAGCAATAATGTGGGACAGCAGTGGTGGCAGGGACATCACCTGCTGGTGCTGGCAGGGGACGAGAGCAAAGGCAAGAGGAGGAAATCGCACACAGGGGGAAAGTGAAGTCAGGGAAGAGGGAAAGCTAGGGACATAGAGTCCACAGGCAGCTGGTATGTTTTCTATCTCTGTTCCCCACCCTTGCCACCCCCGGACGCTGTCACTCGTAAGGATCATACACTGAACCACACCCTGGTGCTGCAGCCTGAGGAAGACCAGAGAGAAGGGCCAAAGGCTTTTGAAACAGCCCCCTAAGGGGCACCACAGGGTGCGTGGGGAGCCACATGCACAGGGCTCTGCCCTCTGGCAGCAGCAACGTGTGATGAACTGACCACCCCTATTCTCCTTCTCCTTCTGCTGCTGGGGTGGGAGGTAGAGCTGGGATGGAGGAGGAGTAGGGGAAAGGTGTTTCTAAGATTTATTTTACTTCGCATTATCTTGTTCTGATTTTGTTAGTAATAAATTCAGTTAGTATCCCCATTTTGAGTCTGTTTGACCTGTGATGGTATTTGGTGAGGGATCTCTCATGAACCTTATATCAACCCACAAACTTTTGTTATAGTTTCTCTCCCCTGTCCACTTGTGGAAGGGAAGGACAGAGTGGCTTTGGTGGGTGCCTGATATCCAGCCAGGTTCAAACTACTACACCGTCCTCTGAAGAAAGAAAAAGAAGTGGATACCAGTGTGGTTATCAGGGAAAACTTCATTCCCTCAGGGCCAGCAGCTCTCCTGTGGATGGAGATGAGGTTTATAGCATATGAATACTATGCAGTAAGGTCGAAGGTTGTAGATATGTTGACAGCTATAAATTTTATGGGAGAAATCTTCCCAGCACCCTCCAGTTTTATGGTGGAAAGCTCAATACTTCTGCTCTTGCTGGAGCATTGCAGAGTGAGCTCTGTACATCAAGACTGACATTCCCAAGTGGGCCATAATTTGCTCTCACATAAAAAAATAGTATGCAGCTGTCACAAAAGCTTTCATGGATTCAGGGCAGAAAAAAGAGAGGATGAAGATATGTGGCCATTAAAATACTTAATATTCAAGTGAGCCTGATGTCCTGTGGAGCTGACCCAGAGTGTTTTCTTGTTAGGAAGAGCAAAGCCAGCCAACTGGATGCTTTCCTTTCAACGAAGTAAGTGACTTCTCCTGCTGAACTGATGCTCTCTGGTTCCCTGTGCCCACATGCTGAAGGTGAATCAGGCACTGGCTAGAGTGTCATTGTAACACAAAGCTTCAAGTGTCATCCTCAAACCATGAGTCTTTTCAACTTCCTTCAGCCAATGAATTGACTGATTCCCTCTTGTTCTGCTTTGCTCTGTGATGCCCATCAAATATGTCTTTTTCTATACTCTTTCTGAAATCTGTAGTAACCCCGTGGTGGGTAGGAAGAACACACCTACAATTAATTGATCAGCTTTTAAAATATTTGAAACCTAATAACAAGTAAATAAGCTTCAGGGATTAGTCTAAAGACAAATGATTAAGAATGCATTTGTTTCAAGGTTTTTGCCAGTTTGCAGCTGGAAATTTTGGTGGCTGTGGTTTTAGACAGAACAAATGTGGATTCTACCTTGGTTAACATACAATACAATACTAATGTAATACCAATTACAGATAAACATCTTAATTAAAAACTGAGGAAAGCATGCTTTGATATTTTCTAGAAAGTAGGATTGGAATGTAATCTGAGTCTTTACAAACGCAATGGGGAATAACAGCTAATCTTGATGTTCTGACAAATTCCTCATAGAAACAGCATTTATTTTGAAACAGCAGAGCCCTTCTGAACAGAAGTAGTTCTGTCTTCAGAAAAACTGCCTACCATCTTGACAAGAGAAATTGGTGTTTGCACTCAAACACAAGACATATGACTGTTTAGTATGTCCTGAAATGAAGAGCGTGTTTTCCAAAAGAAGGCTAATAGGCTTGTCTGTATAATTATTGAAATTTGGCAAATGCTTTACACAATAAGGCTGTTGTGGTCACACAGTCATTTCATTTTTGCTTGCTTCTCACAGATACCTGTAGTTCAGTGATAGCTGAATTTGGACACAGTACAGGCAGAGGTTCTGAGTTCCTTGCTGCTCTCTGGGTTGGGTGGGTAAAAGCAGGAGGATCCTAGTGAAGTCCTTCTGGAGACAGTGGAGGTCAAAAAGTAGTCAGGTGTAACATTTGGCCAGGAGGTTTCCTGAGTATCACAGGCCACCATCCTCAGGTGCTGCAAATACAGCAAATCACTGAGCTCAGTGGCCTGTGTTGGTTTCTCCTGGGATGTTCAGGTCCTGCTTTTCTGCCGCTTTTTACAGTGGCTTTTTATGCATCAAAAGGCTCTGAATCAAACCTCTAAGTAGTATGTAGGATGAAAAGTACAATGAATTTAGGAGCAGCTACCCAGGAAGCTAACTTAGCAATAAGAACTTGATAATAAAGTGCTCGATGAGAAAGGGAACTGAAATTTGAGAGTAGTAACACGCCAACAATGGAGCACAAAGGAAATGTTTGAGGCTTTCAGATATCCCAGCTGATTTTTGATGCTGAAAAGATATCAGATAGTCGGAGCTAGCTGCACACTGGAGACTGGTGTGAAACATGCTGCAAAGTCTGTCTTCCAGCTGAAAAAACAGCCGAGCTATTACAAGGCAATCTGGCTAGCATTATACCTTTTAATATATTTCCAGACTAGGTTCTGAAATCCCCAGAGGATCATGAGCCTCCAAGGTCATCAGGGTTTTGACCTTTCTTTCATTGCCATAGCAACCAAAGCCGTCTTTAGTGTTTAAATTAGTTAATCAATTGCAGTTCTTGATTTTTGCTCATTGGCAGCAGCCATCCTTGGAAGTTATTTCTTGACTAATATGTGCTTTTATCGCAGGAGGGTATTCCCACATTCCAGTTTAATAAATCCCTTTGATAGAGGAATTGACTTCATCATCTGAATTCAGTACCTCATCTAGAGCCAACTAGTATGAATTACTGTTATAGTTTAGTTTTAGTGTTTTGGTTTTTTCTGCCTAGAATCATCTTAATTCTGGTTTGCATTCCCTTAGAAGGAGATGGGGGTCACTTGGTTGGAAAAAAGCAGAGGCTCTAATTGCTTCCATTTTCTAGAATGCTCCACCTTTCCACTGTATGTGAATGAAATTGCAATGCAGAAATAAGTTAATCACTTCAAACAACTCTTTTGAATGAGATCAAAATATGAACCATTGCCTGTTTAACTGTCATGTTCTGATAACCCCTGATTCTTCTGATATGGCATGGAATAAAGGATTAAGGTCAAGGTCATCAACTGAAAAGCCCTGAGATTCAGAACTATACATTGTTTTTACTGTGTGGGTTTGGGTATATTGCTGCAGCCCTCGGCAATGTGCTTCCTTGAATTGTAACATGCAGCTAACACACTGTGCTCATATGGAATCAGAACGTTTAAGTGGCTTTCCTGTTTGACATGGCACCTTCTTCTCTATTTCTTCTGCTGTTAAACAGATACTTCTGCAGAGGTGCAGGTGCTCAGTTCTGCCTGGCTTAAGAGAGGCATAGGCTTACAGGGATGAAAAGGGACCTCTGGAGGTCTCTAGCCCAAGACCCTGCTCAAAACAATTCCTGCAGGTTGTTCAGGCTGTGTCCAGGTGAGTTTTAAATACCTTCAAGAATGGAGACCTCACAATCTCTGGGCAGCCCTTAGCATGACACTGCCTCACCTCTGCAGAGATGTATTTCTGAGGACTGCAGTCTCCCAGCAATACTTGTTTGTACAGTAGTATATTTTAATAGTTTTGCACTTAAACCTGCTTTGTCTCTTTGGACAATTGGTGAAGTCAGGATTTGGCTGTGCACATTCTGAGAAATGCATGCTCTCTGTGGAAGTCCTGTATTAAAAGTAGTTTCCAAATACTGGTCAAGTTCTGATCTGCAAGTAGGGTTTTCTTTCTCTTCTACTCATTGGTAGCAGCTTTAAGAATGACAAGCATGGAGAAAGCTGGGAATTTAATGATGAACTACTAGAAAACAAAGATAATATCTTCTCTGATTTGGCAAGTGCCCACAGCTAGAG
Source organism: Hypocryptadius cinnamomeus (assembly GCA_013400635.1). NCBI lineage: Eukaryota > Metazoa > Chordata > Aves > Passeriformes > Zosteropidae > Hypocryptadius > Hypocryptadius cinnamomeus. The sequence goes on along the minus strand of VYZP01073859.1, from coordinate 15,282 downwards.
TCCTGGATGTCAAGGCCAACCATATTTGGTTGAAACACTGAACACATGCTTCTTTTAATGCCTGTCAACAACACCCATTATTCATTGGTGTTTCGAGAAAGTCATAGAGTTTGCAGTGCCAAAGCCCACGTGTTGCTGAATGGCAAAAAAGTTTTCACTGATGCAGAGTGGAGCGTGCTGTTTGCAGAGCAAAAAAATAATCCCTGCAGTCCAGCATGGTGATGCTTTCTGTTGCCTTAAACTGGTGGCCCCTGGGGACACGTTTGTCTGGGCTGGCTTCTGACAACATGACCTCATCATTATGCTAAACCCATGTTCTTCCTGTCTTTACACAAATAGTCTTGCAATCCAAATGAGCACACTCTTTGCTATTTTAAAGAGTGGCTGGTACCAAAGCGAATCATTTTTCTTTTGATTAGCATTTTCAAAGGATAACCTTCGTGAATTTTCCACAGAGGCTGTTGCTTCTGCTGCACAGTGCATCTGGATGAGTTTTAATCATTCAGCAATTCTTGGCCTCAAAATGCTGCTGTTCCTGGGACTTCTTGAAAGCTGTGACATGACGGCCAGTGGGGACAATGTCTTTTTTCTGATGTGTGTTCATTGCAGGATAGGATTCATGTTTTACAACCTCTGTTTACTGCCAAGGCAGCTGCTGTTGAGGGGAAGGTGAAACCAAACAAGAGGCATGTTTATAATATGCAATGGCAGCACATCTCTGAAAGGCACGGGACTAAGTGCCAGCTCAGAGAATCAATAAAATCGAAATAATTTTTATATGCTTGCTTATGGCCTTGGACATATTTCCCCTGTAACTCCGAGGACTTTAATTTGTCTAAGTGTTGATGCAACTGTGACCAAGAAGTTGAGGTTTTGCCATATATATCAGGCACTATCAAGTGAACTGACAAGCACCATATTTGCAGTTTCTCTGGACCAACACAATCCATTTGCAGAGGGATTAATTAGTTATGGTGCTCAAGAGAAAGGATTTCCGTAGTAACTTAAGGAGTGTATTGCTTAATGTAAAATAAATTAAGTGGGAGAGGGTATGTAGATTAGGATGCAGCTGGTTCTTTTGTAATATTTAAGCTGATTGCAGGGATTCAGAATAGTTCGTGTATCATTTTGGCACCAGTCCTGAGCCTTTTAATATGATCCTATTTTCTGAGGTGACTGTGACTGAGGTACCCAGGCCCTTTGTGAAGGTAGCAGAACAAGGCAAATGGTGCTGGCCCTGTGCCAGACATGGCGTGGTCAGTGGCTGACAGTGACCCTCGCTGCTCCAATCTGCACTGGGAGCAGTGGAGGCACAGACTTGGTTGGAGTTGGGATTTCTCAGGGCCACTGGGCACTGTTCAAAAAGTAGCTATAAAAACAAGAGGCTGTGGTGGTCTCTCCATAAAGAAGGGGTTAAACAAGAAGATTTAAGAAAACAAGGTAACTGCACCTCAGAGGAGGTTTGTGTTGGACTTTTGAACTCCTTCTTGGTACTTTGGTTTGACATGGACTGCATCTCTTTCTGTGGCAACACCCAGGCACCACAAGTGTGTATGGGATAAGGTATTCAGACCTTGGTCCTACAGGAAACCTTTTAAATTATTGTGCAGCAGCACTTCTTGTGAGAGTGATGGTTTTGTGTGAGAACTGCCTAACAAGGAAAGCAGGGTGAGAGGAACCTTGCAAATAAAAAATAGGATTTAATAGTTTCTCATTTCCAATAACTGGCAGAAAAGCCATAGAATGTTATGTGAAAAGTCAAACTGAGGAAAAGTTACTGAATGAAGAAATCTGTGTTAACAAGCATATGCAAACTGCAAAAAGCAGAGTTTGCCTTTGATGTCCATGTTATCTGTTAATTGTGTGCAGATAAGGAGTGATTGTTTCACATTGATTTTGAGTTGCATTTCCTTTCATTATCCACCAAACTTTGCTCTCTCTTTTTTTTTTTTTTCTCTGCACTTTGCTTTTTCTTAGCTTTCTCTGCTTTTTCCCTAGTTGCTCTGTATTTAAAGCAATTGCAGAGACTTCCTATTTCTGTCTTGCCATCTGGTCTAACTCCACAGTGGCTTTTGTGCTAGATCACTGCCACTGGAACAGCATAGCAGGTATACACCATTTCAGGCACATACATTTTCCAGAAGCAGCTGTTACAACAGCGGGTTTTGCTTGAAAATGGAATTTCAAAGTCAATTGGGATGATAGTTGCTGGACCCAGGATATTTAAAAGTAAGGCACAATTAGACCGATATCCCTTTCAGATTTTTGGGGGTTTATTTAAAGGAGAGGATTCTAAACCTTAAACCTATTATTCTCTCTTCATTTAAGTATGAGAATTTAATAATATAATTTTCTCCTTTCCTTTTTTACATAGAAGCTCTGCTTTCCCTTATAGACTGCCTTCCCTTGCTGACACAGTATTCATCACTGTTTATCCAAGTGCCTTCCTTCATGTGACTAATCATTTCCATGTGTTTTCCTTTTCACCTTCTCCCTAGGATCAGTGGGCTATTCAGTGACATCATTGTGCAAGTAATAGGAAGAGGTTCTGTTTGGGTAGTGGTTCTTTTTTTCTAATCCTTGTTTTCAGTTGTTTATTACCCCTCTTTTATTTCGTGCACAGGGGCTTTCATTTTTCTCCTTCTTGTTCAATTTGCTTTAATACCCTTCAACATCCTCAGTCATTCTCAGTACACCTCCACCTCCCAAATAAGCCAGGATCTGAGATGATTAATCATGGCATAGCAGTTTATTTTCTCTAAGGTATACATAGCTGAGTAAGATTTAATGGGCTTCAAAGGACAAACTCAGAAAAACAGCAGGACATTTCAATTATCTCTTTGGGGAGACAGAGGAATTGTCAGGAAAGCAATAACAGTGATACAGATAGATATTGCAGTGAGGGGAGAGGATTTGCTTGTGAAAGGCATTAGCAGGGGACTCCCCTGCTGTCTGACACCTGACAACAGGGGTTGCTGCTGAAAGCCTGTTTTTAAGACTCGCTCTAGCCATGCTGTTCCCTTCATCCAGGGTTGTTTCTAAGCAAGTGAAAGCTCAAAACAAATTGACTTTTCCAAATTACCCGAGCACGGTGTTTCTTGTTGATTAATGAAAGCCCAGCAGCCAGTGAACCAGATGATGACAAAATTAGGCCCACACAGCACTCAGTCCATCCAGTTCATGCAAGCCTCTGCACCAAGAAGCGTCCCTCCGACCCCTTCCCCCACCGAGTCGTTGCTGTGTTGAAAAGCATGACTTTTAGTCATCCTTAAAGTATTTGGGAGCTTGCCCTGGGATTGCTGAAGACATTTTCAGGATGAGGGTCACCAAGGGGGGGATAGTGAGAGCCCAAACCAGGTGTTACCCTCAATGCCAGAGGAGTGCAAGCTTCTGTCCCCTGGGAAAGCTAAACCATTCGCTGGGTGGTGGTTTCTGTCCTACTTGTGGAAACTTTTATTAAATATGAAGTACTTAAATAGTTGTTGCACTAGATGGAAAAGTAGGAGTTTCCCGTCCCAAGCAGTCTCTCTCACTCTTTGTTTCACTGAATAGTTATTTCTTCCATTCAAGCCCAAGCCCAGGGACTCACAAGGGCTAACCTCAACACAGAGCAGGGGAGGCCAGGAGGGAACAAAATCTGCTGCTGAGGTGCCCTGGTGGAATGTGTGAACTGATGGGCTATTGGCCCTACTCTTGTGTGAATCTGCCAAAAAATGAGCTTTTTTGTTATTCAGTGTTGACACAGGAATAAATTTGTTTGGGATTTTTTGTTTTATTGACAAATACTAAAAATACCCCAAACCCCCATATTTTTTACTTCACTTGATTTATTATAATTTTTTAACAGGTCAATGATGTTTTAATTTTTGATTCAGGGGCCAATTATCACATAATCCTGCTAGAAATAATTACCCAATTATTGTTTCTCTCTTGCTGCACTTTCATTGCAGAACTGTTTCATTTTCAATTTTGGTGCTTTACTTACTTGACAAAACTGCCTTCATTTTATAATAGCTTAATGCTGTTGGACAACACTATCATCTGCTTTTTCATTTTGTAACACTGTTTAGCACTAGATTCATGTAGATAATGTATACACTGTGTAACAGCAAATGAATATCATGGGGTTTGCTGGAAGAAAGGTAATACAATATTTGAGAGCCTTGTTCCCTGGAGAAAGGAAACTGCAGTTGTTTCCAAAATGCACTTGCCCGATGACTTTTGAGCTTCACACTCTGTGGGACTGAGCTCCCACTCTCCACTGCCTTCCCACAGCAGGCTGAGTTCAGCCCCGGGGAAGGTCTGTAGCACAACCCCTGGCTCCAGCTGGGAAAGAGGAGTGCAGCTCAGTCCTAGAGCTGCTGGCTGGGGCAGGGCTGTGAGTTTACAAGTGGGTGGTGGCAGCTCCCCCAGTCTCTCTTTGGGGCAGCGGCATTGCTTTGTATGCCTGCAGCAGTTCACGCAGAGCTGTGAGCGTCGGGGGCTTGGGATTGGCTTTCCTCCGTTCTGGCCTCATGCCTGTAATCCCTTCTCTGCTACTCTGAGTATTACTAGCTGCTGGAGTTTGGTGGATTTGACCTAACAACACGTTGTAGCCGCAAGAATACACTCCATCCATCAAATACCTTGAGGGGGAATTGCTGAATTTGTGAGGGTGAATTGCTGTTCTAATCTCCACAGCCTGCAACGGTTTGGGTAAAGGACACTCACCACAAATCACAGTCACAGGTATTTTTTTCTGGAATCCAGAGGTCATAACACATGGCCAATGATTTCAAAAGTAAGCAGTGGTTATGGTGTCTCACGGCTGGTGGGATCTTCTCAGGAAAGGCTGATTTCAGAGTCTGAACACTTAATGCCAGGCCTAGGTTCAGCTGAAGTGTGTTAAGCCCCCCTCATTTCATTAGTAATGCCTGATGCAGCATGTGTGTCCAGACAGGCTCTGGGGGAGCAGCTCTGCTCCTTGCAATTAGTTATTGGAACAGAAATCAGGCCACCATTCCATGTTCATTAATTCTGGATCTTTGCACTGCAAAATCACCTGGCTGTACCAGGGGGATCCAGGACAGGCGCTAAGCAATGATCATATTCCTTTTGAATTTGCCAAGGCGCACACTGAGCTTTGTGCTGGCTATTGGGTGGCAGATGACATGCAGTCCAGCATGAAATTGCTTCAGGTCCTTTGAAACAAAGTCTTCAAGTAAAAAGTAATGCTTTCAAAATTTTAGTCCAATTTGAATAAATGTAGTGCATTTTTACCTGCTTCTTTATACTGTGTGCCTGTTGCAATTCTTGCTCTGATACAAGGCACCTTATAACTGAATAAAGAGTCTTGTAGACCCATGCCCACGTGTAATCCCACACAGTACTTCAAATTCTGAATACACCAGCAGCACCCCATAACCACAATTCACGCTCTTTGCAGAAAATTTCCTTCTCCTCTCCTTTTCCCAGCTTCATGTTTTTGTCATTTGCTAAACAGATTGAGGCTTCAGACAAATAGCTTTCCAGCAATAACTAGAGGTGGTAGCAGCCATGTCAAGGATATAAAATCCTGCTGTCTGTGCTGTTTTGCTTAATCTTGACAGCACAGCCAAGGGAACCAAGCACCGAACAGAAGGGATGTAAAATCACCTAAGTCAGTAGAATGACAGATAGCAGGCTTTGTCCTTTTGCAGATCTTTATGAATGCTTAAAATTATGGCTAGGCTTGGATTAAACAGCATTTCAACCAAAATATTGCATTTGGGTCTTTCAGACACTGAGTCATTTGAAAGATGGGAGAACATTTAATCTTACACCCACACAGACATCTTCATTTCCAAAACAGGATCTCTCCTGATGTTTAATGACTCTCCAGTCTGTGTTGAAACTGAATGCTGAAAGGAAAATACATCAGTCAGCAAGGAAATGCTAAAACTTACTCTGTATTTGTTCGAACATCAAAACATCATTGTCAGCATCTCTGGCTTTTGAGGATTTATACATGCTAAGTATTCTGGACAATATTCTTTATAGCCTCCAAAATCTTTCCTATGCATTATTTTTTTAACTCTTTTTTTTTCTTTCTTTTTTTTTCTTTTCTTTTCTTCTTTTTTTTGAGTCCCATATCAATATTTCACTAGCCAGTTCTTTACTAACCGGAGTAAAATGCTCTGATTTTCCACAAGCTGTTTCTTGGCCTGTCCCATACTACTGATCTCCTTCATGTCCAATCCCTTTTGATAAGTCATTGGTGCCTCTTGAACTTGACTCAGACAGGCTGGAAAATAGAATAAAAAATTGAAGGTCTGGAAACTGCTTACTGTGTCTGCTATGAGTTCTCCTTCATAGATGCAGTTCATTTCTGCTGTACTTGACATATCAGGTGGTTCTAACTGCTTTCCTGTTTCAATGGCAAACTTTTCTCAAGTACTTTTTTCATGATCAATGGAGATTTTGTGTGAATGTTGTAGTGTCATTTAGTCACTGTTAAGGCAGACAGTTGTCAGCAAAGTAAAGGGATGGTTTTGGATGAACTCTAATTTGAAATAATTTTAAGCCTGGTTAATTATGTCACTTCTTTAACAGACTTGTCAGTGTCTGAAGGTGCCCATAGCCCTCATGAGGATCAGAGTATCCTTTGGCAGTGCTGGGACTGAGCTCTCCTGAAACTGCCCCCAGATAATCATCTCACTTTCACATGGCAGCAGACCAAGAAGCCAAGAGCTACAGAGAGTTACCACAAGACCTAGTTTAAGCAAGCAGCCATCAGCTGGGAAATTCACACAATGTTATTTTACCTTCTGAGTGATATTGTGTGAGAATGGCAACCTTCAGGGAAAAAAATGAGGTCCAAGGCTTAGAGGTGGCAGCTGCCTGGGCTTGAGATGTCTGCTCTGGAGACCTACTTGAATATCTGCCAGCAGAATGAGCCACCTTACAAGGTTTTGTAATGTGTGTTTGCCTACTCCGGCAAGCCTGACATCAAAATGGCATTTGTGGATTTGAGAACCCCTGGGGTGAGTGAAGTTGCAGAGGCTGTAACCCAATCCTGAGGAATTACCACTAAATCCACCCCCTCTGTGACCCTAAAACCCCATTCATACAGCTGCAGGCTGGCTCAGCTGAGGCTGTTCTGCTGCTGCAAGCCTCCCTCCATCCAGGTGTCTTACTGTCACTGGGGAGGGTCACACAACTGTTTCTGCCAAGTGAAATAACACAGTGAGTCTCTGCCTTCCTCTAACCATTATTTGTGTCTCACTGAGTCCTGGAGAAATGAGTTTAACTTTTCCTGTGGGGAGGCATGAGACCCAGAAGCAGATGGTTTTTTTCCCAGCAGTTTGATCCCTGCCTTTTTTTTTTTTTTTTTCTGAAGAGGGACATTTTCTCTTTATTTTCTTTACATTAGTTTTCATCACCTGTGTTTTCCTTTTGTCAGTGAAAAGAGAAGAAGAGCTGATAGGAGTTTAGAGCAGAGGGTGAAGTGGCAGATGAAGTATTTTCACTAGCTGCAACTCACTTTGAAATATGGTTTGTAACATTACCAGCATCCATGTGTACAGAAGAACAGTGAATGATTTTGTCCTTTCTGTTCTTTGGCACTGCCCCACTATCGCTCCTTTCAAACCCAGTTTTTTAAAGACAGAAGGCTGCCTTGGAGAGCAGCCTTTGATGCACAGGCATAGGCACCTGTGCTGTGCTGGGAAGTGCTGGTTTGTTATGACCCTGGTAAGGAAGGTACTCAGGCTCTGCAAAGAATCACTTCAGGTGCCATTTGGTGGATCCAACAGTATAAAGGCAGTAGCATAAATAATCTTGTCTGCTATGAGATGCCAGGGATGCTGAGCTGTGTGTGCGGTGTGGAGCTCCAGTCCAGGTGCAGCACTCCAGGCAGACCCAGTGCTCACCCTGTTTTTAGTAATTTCAGCTCTTACAGGGTGTTCTTACAGGAAAACAACTCCATTCATAATTTCGAATGCCAAACAGAGAAAGGATGTTCACGTGAGGTCTCGTTGCTTCGCAGTGAGATAAAGGCAAGGCCACACAGGTGTGTAATCACTGGCACAGAGTGGGAGCTGCCTCTGGGATCCCCCATTATCATCACTCAGCTGAGTCTGCCCTGCACCAAGGGAGAGATGCAGCACAACGTGGACCTGAAATAAGTCTGCACTCCTCATGCATGGCTTTGCCAAAAGGTTCTCTTTCAAAAGAGGTGACTTAATTGTATTTCAGAAACAGCATCACTCTCTGCACTGTCATGTGTTGGCTAATACCCTGTTAAGCTCTGTAGTGGGTTCTTGTGGTGCATTAGCTGAAGTTTCATCTGCTCCTTAGAAAGAGTATATCATTGTCAATATGTTTGGTTTCTCTGAAAAATCAAACCATTTAATATGCAAAAGATCATATTTATAATTTATTTCTTAAAGCAAAATCAGGGATGAAAAATAATGGCATAAAACAATCCAAAACTTCAGATTTTTTAATCCTATAAAATTTCAATACTTTGAAAGTCACAGATTTTTAATAGATTCAAATTCTTCTGAATAAGTGACAAAAAACTATTGAACTTGTTATTGATTTAGTTTGACATGATAGTTCTTTTGTTCAGTTCCTCTTTTTGTACAATTTCTTAAAAAGAGATTTTTGAGGGGGGAGAGAACAAAGGAGGATGGAGGCGGAAGAGAGGGAAGAGAAAAGAAAAGAAAAAAGAAAAGAAAAAAGATATTCTAGCCATAACTATTCCAGTTTCCCTTGCTGGCCTACAGTGCCTAGTTTAATTTTCTTCAAATAAAAAAAATCGTAGAAGAATTGCCATGTTGAAGCTGAGGACACATATTTTTGACTTTAATCATCTTCAGCACGTTATGTCTGTAACTGCTTGTACCTGCTGCTCTGTAATTGCATTATTCAAATCTGAACTTTACGCCTGACTTTCCTTCCAAAGTTTGTCAGAAACTATCACATTCAGAATTTCAAGTATAATTTTTTTTTACTAAAATGTCGATTAAAAAGACTGGCCCAATTTCCAAGTTAAAATATGAAGTGTTCACTTTTTTGCTCTGTATAGAGCCATTACAAGAAGAACAAACTTGGAAGGATTTACAAGTTGCTTAAATAGTTCAAGGCGGCATAAATTAAAGTCAACAAACTATAGGCTTGTTTCAGTCATTGTATGAATGTTGGTGATACCAGAGCTGAAATTGTGGTTGGTTTAAAGCACAGAAAGTTGAATGTTCAGGAATCAAGGTTAAGTTCTCCTTCATACATTTTTTTATAAGCCCATATAATCTCTTGACTTCTCTTCCCTTTTTTTGGATAAGATTAATTTTGATCTCTGAGCAAAGAAGTAAAATGATCTGTCATTGGTATTTCTTGTGTCTGGTGCATCCATCATGGCATACTGGCAAAAATTGTTTGTCTCTTCTGAAAACTGCTGGCTACAACAGAAACCTAAGTATGTCAGGTTCATAGCAGGAGCTTTGTAAAGCTCTGTGTAATTAGTGGAGGCATAAAAAAGTTGAAACTAGATGGTCTAACAGTGTTTGAAGTAAAGCTAATTCTTTCCTAAAGTTATTTTTTCTTGTCCTTTCATATTTTGAATTGCAGAAATTGTGGGGAGGGGGAGGCAGGGCATCTGGAAGCCTTCTTCACTTCTAAAAGATTAAAGAGTCCTCCACCTGCGCTGCTCCTTGTGATGCCAGTAGAATTCTTGTATTTGGGGCAAAGATAGAGCTGTGGCCGAAAGGCTTGGAAGTTTTAGAAAAATACAGGCTTCTTACTTGCTCATTAAGCATTTTCTTTTTTTATCTACAAATATATGCAGATAAGCTGCTAATTATGTGGACCCATCTGTTGTATTTAAAGTGTGATAAATGTAGATCCTAAGTTTGAAGCTTTATAGAAGCTTATTATATTTCAAGACCTTCTTTTTAGAGTATGAATTTTAGAGTACTATATGCATCTGGAACAAACTTGAAGAGTCTGTGGAGGTCTGCAGGTTTCCTGTCAGATGATTGTGAACTGTATTTTCCCTCTTTTTTGGGAGTGTCCATGACCAAGAATTTTACTCACTCTGGCCACACCTCCTACCATTTTTTGAGGCATCTGCTCCTAGCACATCTGTTTAACACTGTGGGGTAGAAGTGCTTTCCTTCTTTCATCAGCAGAGACCTGTTAACTGCTAGAGAAGATCTTTTACCTGAGCATTTCTACAAATCTATTTGCCATCTCTCATTTGTGTGTCTTTTGTGACATTTCTGGCACAAGCCTTGGAAAGGGGAGGAAAATGGAAAGCTTAGAATTGAAGTGCCTGATGGTCAGGTGGTAGAATTGTGGTCCCCTTTGATGCAGCTGGATTGTCAGAAATTTACTGTAATTTTTCTTTCAGATTTTGAAGCAGGATTAAAATGCAGTGGGTCAGGGGGAGATCCAGGTGATGCATTGCTACATGAATGGGAGAGTCCCAGGTGTCTAGTACCCTATATTTTCTCTTCCAGTTCAAAGCAAACCCATGTGACACATGGCTTGCTTAAGGAACACCGCTAAGCATTTTTCTCTTGAATGTGCATCTGGATTTAGGGATTGCTTGTATGACAGCTCTGGTGAGGAGACCCCTGCAATAGCACAGTGGGTTTTCCTCGCTCCTTGCTCTGCCTCCCATCAGAGTCCAGGCTTCTTGTCTCTCAGAGTCATCCTTGGAGAGCAGAATGACAAGAAGACAGGGATATTTAAGGCTTGCAGTTTCCTCTTGTGGTCCAGCAAGGTGTGCTGCTTTATGGAGAAGCCAAATACATGACAGCCATTGATAAGAAAGTCCCTTAGCCAATGTTAGAAAATACCAGACGTCTTTCAAAGAAGGGAAGTGGCCATTTTTCAAGCAAGGCGAACCAACAATAAATAAGGACGGGAGAAATAAATCTGTGTTTCAGTCAGAATGGGTGGCTTCAGCCATGGACAGCAGGATAGTACAACAGGAGCATTGCAGCAAAGTGAAATGGTGCCTTCCTGTTCCACTGCTCTGTGTTAGAGACACCTGATTGAGGGGCTACAGACCAGCAGGGATCTGGTTTGCATGTAATCACTCAGCCTGTGACAAGGCCCTTCAGTGTGGATGTGGAAGCAGTCATTGAATGGCTCCGTCCTCAGTTCTGCTGCAGATCAATGACTCTGCAGGTCAATTGACTTGATCTGTGTCAGGTAAGGACACAGACTGGGATGAGTGAGTATGACTTAACATCTGCTGCTTCAGAGAAGTGTTTCCTTAACGTCATCATGAGCTCTACCTTAGCTTTTGAGGAAAAAGTGTTAAGGGCAAGGTACCTCATGCTGCATACTTGCTTGTACACGATCATATCTGAGTATTAGACAGAAAGCTTGCTGAGGGTGTCTTTCCTGCTGAAAAATAGGAATCTGTATGATTTGGCTGTGAAATCACTGTAACCTTCCTTTTATTTTTCTCAGTCCATTTGTAGTGATGGAAACTACTGTTTGCTTTGATTTTTACTAGTTCACTCTTTTTCCTGAAAATATTTGAGTGCTGAAGCAACACATCACATTCCTCAAAAAAAATGTGGCTGAATGAAAGCTTAGTTCAGATTCAGAATGCGAAGCCCTTGAAACTTTGTGATGCACAAGCTTCAAAAAAATGCAAACCTCACCCAACAGTGAGTTGTCAGGCACCGGAGAGGTCTAAGGAGCATTCTGGGAATCTTTCATCATCCTCAGTTGTTGACATTTCATTGCTTACTACATAACTGTTTGGCCATAGAGAAATATTTCTCTATGGAATTTAGCCTGCAGCAAGGTAGTGCCCCTTCACATTCTCATGGTTACTGGAAGTGAAGCTTCACAGACAGGTTAAAAGATTTGACAGGAGGAAGATTTGACAGAAGATAGGTGATGTCTATTGAAAGCAAGTCCTACCATATCATCCAAGTGCCATCAGGGATGTGTAACCAAGTCTGAACAGCTTCAGTCTGGCAGACAACAGCTATTAAAGCTACAAAGAAGTGTAATCGATTTATATTTTGCATATTGACTGCTGCACTTTCCAGGATACACCTTCCTGTACTGATGCTGTCACAGTCCATATGCCAACAGCAGTAACACCCTCAGCTTCCCTCCTCGTGGATGGAACAACAGAAGGGTAGCTAATACAGTTTGACATCCAGGCTG
>VYZP01073839.1:0-16502 GCA_013400635.1 Hypocryptadius cinnamomeus | reverse complement strand
CTTCCAACCCAAAGCATTCCATGATTCTGTGATCTGGAGGTGTTCCTCTCCGTGCTGCCCTGGTTCCCTGCTCTCCTTGTGCTCTCTGGCTGGGGTGGAGGGTGGTTTCTCCCTCATTGCCTGTGACTGACCCCTGTGTGTGCCATTCCAGGGGTGAGCCTGCTGGTGCCCCACGGGGCCATCCCCCAGGGGAAGTTCTACGAGATGTACCTGGTGCTCAACAAGGCTGAGACCGCCCTGTAAGTCGCCCCTCTGGCCACCCACTCCTCGCTGGGCACCATGCCACCACCCTGTCCAACCTGTGTCCCCTGTCCCTCCCCAGGCTGCCCTCTGAGGGCACACAGACAGTGCTGAGCCCTGCAGTGACCTGTGGGCCCACGGGCCTGCTCCTGTGCCGCCCTGTGGTCCTGACCATCCCCCACTGCGCCGACGTCAGCTCCTCGGACTGGATCTACCAGCTGAAAACACAGTCCCACCAGGGAAACTGGGAGGTGAGGGGGCAACCCAGGCCCTGCAGCCAGCAGAGACCCCGGGGGGGCAGGCACAACCCTTTGGATGATGGGCTGACCCTCAGTCTTGATGTCTCTGTAGGAAGTTGTGACCCTGGATGAGGAGACCCTCAACACTCCCTGCTACTGCCAGCTGGAAGCCAAGTCCTGCCACATTTTGCTGGACCAGCTTGGCACCTATGTCTTTGTGGGGGAGTCCTACTCCAGGTCAGCCATCAAGAGGCTCCAGCTGGCCATCTTTGCCCCCACTGTCTGCACCTCCCTGGAGTACAGCCTCAAGGTCTACTGCTTGGAGGACACGCCAGATGCTCTGAAGGTAAATATCTCCTTCCCAAAGCTGTTTGTGCTGGCAGCAGGATGCTGCCTGGTGCCTCTCAGGATGGCCTGGCCCTGGGGAGCAGACCACCTGATGCAACTGCCTGCAAAGTGACCACAGTGAAATAGAGGTGTTTACTGCTTTGCCTGTCCTTCCTCGTCCTCTGCCAAGGAAACAGGGAGGATGTTGTGCAGCTGCTCTGCTGGAACCCCTCCTGCAGGCATTACACGAGAGGTTTGGCTGCTGATGGGCAGGTTTTTTATAGATTCTACAGGGATCCGTGTCTCTGCCTGCCCTGGAAGGGTTTTGTGGCATAGATAACATTGAGTGCATCACGAGAAGCTGGAGTTTGGATGCTTTGGCTACCTGGACCCACCAGTGCTGTGGCTGTTTGGTTCCCTGTGACTTGTCCAGTGGATCCTGCTGGGATTGATGTGGTGCCTCTAGGTGGAGATGTAGGCAGGGCTCTGGCTCCTGGCTTGTCTTTTTCTCCTAAAAGCTGCTGGTGTGATGAAGGGATGGTGTTAAAAGCAGATAGAGTGGCACCCTTCAAGGGAGTGCCTGACCCTTGTGTTAGAGCTTTGTGTTCTCCAAGGAGGCATTTTTGGATGCTCACATTAGGAAATTCAAGTTTTAGGTAGGACTGGTGTATGAGATGAGCTGGCAAGTTCTGTTGGGGTGGCAAAAGCTGTTCTCCATGCTGGCTCTTCTTGGCAACTCCTCTCCCCATCCTGGCTTTGGGCGTGGAGCTGGGCAGAGGAGCAGCCCCTGCCCTTCTCCTGGGTCTCACCCTACCTGTCCTGCTGCCCACAGGAGGTGCTGGAGCTGGAGAGGACACTGGGAGGGTACCTGCTGGAGGAGCCCAAGCCCCTGCCCTTCAAGGACAGCTACCACAACCTGCGCCTCTCCATCCACGACATCCCCCACGCGCTGTGGAGGAGCAAGCTGCTGGCCAAGTACCAGGTGAGGGGCTGACGTGGGGGCAGCTGGGCTTGCAGAGCTCCATCTCCAGATGGGAACTCCATCTCCAGCCAGGCACCAGAGGGCTGTGGTGTTGAGTTGTCTCCCAAAAGGACAGAGGAGGAAGGGGATCAGTTTTCTGGTCTTTCTGGTGGGATGCTCTCTGTGAGGTCTATCAGCGGTCGGGAGCTATGTACAAATCACTGCTAGGAACGTGTCTTGAGCTGTTTTATTTTCCAGCATCAGTCTCATTACATGGTTATGACAATGGGAAGATGCCAGCAGCTCACATCCCAGGCAGCAGAACAAGAACTTAATGTTACAACTTACTTTAAATGTTTTTGGCCAATCACACAAAGCAAAAGCATATTGACAGTAGTTCTATCCAACCACTATAAGCACATGTACCTTTGGTTAAACAATGCTTGCTTATTTTGGATACAATACCTGCTTGTAAGCCTTCAAACACAATGCACAGAGCTCCATTATTAAGCTTAGAACTTCCTAATGTCTCGCTAGATAGACTTTTCTGCAGCTTAGGGAGTTATTCTAGGCAAATGTTAATACACAGACCATTGTTCTATTTGTCCTTACTTTTCTACTTCTTATATAATTTTTCTGCTGACCAGTCTGACGCTTAGCTCCAATCACAGTTCTGCTGTCTCTGAGGCCTGCCCTTTCCAGCTTTCCCAAAACCCTCTGATTTTATGGATTCCCACAAGGTCCTGCTGTCCCACCTCATCCCTCACGGGGTGGCTGGAGGAGGTGGGAGCTGCTGGACCCTTGGCTGAGCCCGTGCTTTGGTGGCCCACAGGAAATCCCCTTCTACCACATCTGGAGCGGCAGCCAGCGAGCTCTGCACTGCACCTTCACGCTGGAGAGGTACAGCCAGGCCTCCACCGAGCTCACCTGCAAGATCTGCGTCCGCCAGGTGGAAGGGGAAGGGCAGATCTTCCAGCTCCACGTCACGCTGGGAGAGGTGAGCAGAGGGGAGGGCAGCTGGGGGGACAGCTGGGGACACGCTGGGACATTTCAGCAATGTCTCACCCTGTCCTTCCTCTTCCAGCACGGCAGCTCCTCCGACACCCTGCGCTCCCACCACAGCGGTGCCACCACCACCACCACCACCCAGGTGGGACCCTACGCCTTCAAAATCCCCCTCTCCATCCGGCAGAAGATCTGCAACAGCCTGGATGCTCCCAACTCCAGGGGGAACGACTGGAGACTTCTCGCCCAGAAGCTTTCCATGGACCGGTGGGTCTCCCCAGGCTTTGCTTTTCCTTCCTGTGCCCCCAGCAGGGAGGCTTCACTCTGTGCTGCCTGTCAGCTGTAGACATCCAGTGGGGTTGTGCCAACTGTATAGGTCCATCCATAAATGGGGATATAGGTCTGCATAGTTATATCCATCTCTATCCCTGGATATGATTTTAAATTTTAAAAGAGGAGAGGTTTAGATGAGATATTGGGAAGAAATTCTTCCCCTGAGGGTGGTGAGGCCCTGGCATGGGGTCCCCAGAGAAGCTGTGGCTGCCCCATCCCTGGAAGTGTTCAAATCCAGGTTGGTCAGGGCTTGGAGCACCCTGGGATAAAGGAAGTTGTCCCTACCCATGGCAGGGGGGTTGGAACTAGATGATCTTGAAGGTCCCTTCCAACCCAAACAATTCTGGCATCCATCTGTGCCACGATCCTGCGTCTCCTGTCACTTTGAATGGCCCTTGTTTATCTGGGACAATGGCTGTGCCATTCCCACCTGGTTTCACCCCAGGACCAAAGGGAGACAGGTTAATTTCAGCAAAGCAAAGCTTACATTGCTTTTGCATGAATACCAGCTCTGTCTAAAAACTGCAGACGGTCTCTCTAGGGCTTTGGCATTTGCGTTACAGCGTTCCCATCCAAGCTCATGTTCCAAACAGGTCCAGCATCCTCCCTCCTGCCATCCCCAAAGGGCACCACAGCAGCCCAACCCTCTCCTGCTTCTCCCTTTCAGGTATCTGAACTACTTTGCCACCAAAGCCAGCCCCACTGGGGTGCTCCTGGACTTGTGGGAAGCTGAGCACCAGGACGACGGCGATCTCAACACCCTGGCCAGTGCCTTAGAGGAGATGGGCAAGAGCGAGATGCTGGTGGTCATGGCCACAGAGGGGGACTGCTGATGGTGCTCCCCACGGCTGGGGGGCCAGGAGGACGAAACAGGGGGTGAGGAAGGGTCCTCCCCCGATGGCAGGGGGAGGCACATCCGTCCTGAGCGGGGAGGGGCCGCGGCCGGCGCTTCTCCCGCATCGCTGTCAGCCTTAGAGACCCATCCTCAGCGTTTACAAGCAATCCAAGTGTTACACAGCATTCCTACTCCTCCTCCTCTCCTCGTGGCACGGGGAGGAATTAGGGCTTCTCGAGTCGGGATGGGGGCTTTCCTTTTCCTTCTTCTTTTTGGGTTCCCTTCCTCCTCCTTTAATAGCATTTCTGCGTTGAAGTGATGAATACAATGCAGGCTTAACTTCTGTCAAAGGCTTCAGGCAGCTTAACGAGGCAAATAGGAAAGAAAAAAAAGGAAAAAAAAAAAGTTTCTTAGGAAACGCAAATAATTTATTATCCAGATCTTTGGATGTGTCCTTTTTAAAAAAAAAAAAAAAAAAAAAAGAAAGAAAAAAAAGACAGATTTATAAATCTTTTTTTTTTTCGGTGTGTGAGGGCAAGAGCGTCGCTGTGGTCAGGGTGGCAGAGAGAGAGATTTCAATGGACACACTTTTGTAGGGAAAAGCGTGTGATCCAAGTTGAGAAAAACATGTTTACATGTCCTGGGACCCCCAGGGAGTCCAGAGGTTGAAGTGCCTCTCCACCCCTCTGCTTCAGGGCCAGCTCAGACCCTTCCCAAGGCTTTTGTTCTTGCAAACTCCCTTCTCCCTGGCAGTGGGAATGACAGGTGCCACTCCACCTGCAAGGAGGGATGAGGGCTGCTGCCCTGTATTTAGGGTTCAGGGTGGGGAGAGTGCATCCAGGTATGGGTATTTTTAATGAATTCTTCCCTGGCATGGTTTGGGGGAGCTTTTTAGGATAACTACGCCTTCATTTACATAACTTCAGTACAAACCAAAGATTTCAGTCCTGCGCCGACCCCCGGACTCGAGGCTAAGGGGGGGATGTTGTAAACCCAGCAGGATTTTGCAGTGAGCACCCCAGACCTGGGCTTGGGGCTCAGAGGGAGGTGATGAACGGGTGTGGAGGGGTCAGGGGAGAGCAGGCTGGTGGGTTGGGATGTGGCCACTTCAGACCACCTCCACTTCAGGTCCCTGCGCTCCTGCCTGGATTTTGATGCAGTATTTCAGCACGGATTCAGGGAGGGATACTCTGGTATTCCCAAGCTGCCAACCAGGCTGAGCATTTTCACACGAGGGACAGCATTGTGAGCAGTGCTCAGGTTTCCATCCCTCACTGCAGCTCCTGTTTTTCCCTGGAATAGGCTTTTTATAATGATGGAGAAGCTGTGGGGTGAGTGGAAAGTAATCAGGTGGTAGGCAGGAACGAGGTTCCTCACACAGACACGGTGTCTTGATGAAGGTAAAAAATTTAGGTTGCCTGCAGGTAGAAATAGTTACTCACTGAGTGCTGTATCTTAGAAACTTGTCTGTTAAAAAAAATAAAATAGGAAGGGGGTGGTAAGCTCAGGATTAGACTAGGTCACACAGCCAGGCTGTGGATTCTCCATCAGTGCAAGTATTAGAAGCATGTCCTGCTCTGGGCTGCAGAGCCCTGGATCAGTGTCCTGGCGTGCCTGAGCCATCCCACAAAGTGCTGGGCACAGGAGCACACTCAGGGAGCCTGGAGAGCATCACCTGCACAGGGCAGCTCGGGAGGAGCTTTCAGTATTGCTGGGACATGATAGCATTCCTGTGGGCAGCTCCTGAGGCACTGCTGGAAAGCAGTGAGCTGCTCCCTGCTGTGTCTCGGGGTCCCTGGGCTTCACTTCTTGCTGGGTTTTCAAGGCTGTGGGACAGAAGGGATCTTTTCCCCTTGTGCTGGATGGGAAAACTGCTGCTGGGAGATCTCCTGTGCCACATGGGAAGGGGCTTATCTGTCCTTTGGGTTGCATTTGACCACTTCTGAGACCCTCTGAGCTAAGGGAGAAAAAGCAGATTTGGAGAGCAATAAAGACTCGGTGGATCAATCCAGCTGCCCGTGGTCTCGAGGGCCCCTTTCTCAGTTCCATGGTGTTCTCTGAGGGATGAGAAGAAGCTCTTTCAGGTCACCTGGGAATCTCTCTCGCTCCCATTCTCTGGTTTATGGATCACTGTGCTGGGATGTGTGTCTGTCCGTCTGTCCATCTGTCCGTCCTGCCCACGGGTGCCTCTCTCCATCCCCCTCCATCTCTGTTCACCTCCCCCTTCCTTTGGGCAGGCAGCAGCCACCTGGCTTGGCTAAAATGCATCTTTGGGGAGATTCTCCCCGTTTTTCTGACCAGGGAACCTGCAGCAGGAGCAGGGCAGGGGGGATGCAGGGTTTGCCTCCATCTCCTGTGGGTTCCAGCTCCCAGGAGCTCTCCACACCTCCCAGGGGTTTCTCCAGCCAGGCATTTTGGCCAAGGCAGCCCCGTGGTCTGGCAGTGTCCATCTCTTGCCCCAAAATGTGTTTCCATATTTCTATGTCCAGGGGAATGGGCCCGGTGGCGTCCTCTAAACCCTCGTCTGTTTATTCTGTAAACTAAAGAACTGTAAATAAAGTTTAGCATTCCTATTGTAACAAATTAATTTTTATGCAATAAATTATATTTCCTAGTCTAATTAAAAAAAAAAAAAGAATCTGCTTAATCTGCTTGCCACTCTCCTGTTCCTCACTCACCATTCCTGCTGTGTTTGGCATCTGCAGGGATTGGGGATCCTTGTGAGATCCCTGTCTTGTATTTGCAGGGTTCCCAGACGAAGGAAGGAATGATGCATCTGACCCCATGTTCTCAGAAGGCTAATTTATTATTTTATGATCTATATTTATTAAAGAATACTATACTAAGCTATACTAAACTATACTAAAGAATACAGAAAGGATACTTACAGAAGACTAAAAATATACTAATGAATCTCATGACTCTCTCCAGAGTCCGACACAGCTTGGCTGTGATTGGCCATTGAGTCAAAACAATTCACAGGAAACCAATCAAACAATCACCTGTTGGATTAACAATCTCCAAAACACATTCCAAAGCAGCAAAACACAGGAGAAGCAAATGAGATAATACTGTTTTCCTTTTTCTCTGAGGCTTCTCAGCTTCCCAGGAGAAGAATCCTGGCGAAGGGATTTTTCCAGAAAATATGACTGCCACATCCCTCCAACCTGCTTGGGGCTCCACTGCCACAGGCATGCCAGCAGGAGGGTGTTCCTGTGGGGGTCCCTGCTGGAAGCGAGCTGGAGATTGATTGATGGTTTGTTTTGGGTGCTTCCAAGGCAGGAGATGAGGGATACAGCTGTGGCTTGTGGGCTAAGCCACACTCTCGAGCAGTTCATTGCCATTCCTAAGGGATATCCTACAGAAAGCAATGCCTGTTCCAGGATTGGGGGGATAATTTGGGAGGGGGGAACGTGTGGCCACATTGCTCTTCACAGAAAAAGCAAGGCACAACTTCCCAAGGATATTTTCTGGGAATCACAGCGAGGAACAGAGAAAAGAAGAAACAATTCAGAGAAAGAAGAAACAATTCTTATTTGCTGTGCCTGTGTTTGTGCAAAAGTAGGATGCAGTATGGAGATTGTTTACCCAAAGTGATGGTGTTTTGTTTCCTTGGCCTATCAGGGCTAAGTGTGTGTGTGAGTCAGGACTGTGGGCTGACAGTCACGAGATTTTGTGCAGTTGTGTGCAGAGTTGAGTGCTTGGCAGATTCAGTGTAGATGTAATGTAATACAGTATGAAATAATATAGTATAATAAAGTAATTAATTAGCCTTCTGATATCCATGGAGTCAGATGCATCATTCTCTCCCCCTCATCAGGGGTGAAAATATAACACAACGCTGACACACAGCTCTCTCGAGGTGAAAAAGGCACTTTTAATTTCTGACTCCACCACTTACAGATTTCCCAAAGTGACAGTGGATTGGAGGGTGACAGTGCCACCTCTCCAGTGCCACTGGTCAAGCCAACAGTCCATCAAATTTCTCCTCCTCCATAAAATAATGCAAAACAATAAGTTATTTACAGCAAGTGTGTGAGAAAGTTCGTAACAAGAGTGTAATCAGAAGGCTTAGAAAAACTTAAAAAATCAGGGTGACAGGAAGGGAGGATGGAGCTGCAGCTGCAAGTGGGGCATCCCTGTCCTCCAGCATCCCACTTGGCTTCCTCCCCTGCCTGGGGGTTCCTGCTGTTTCCCCAGCTGAGATGGACCATGAAGTTACCCCTGGGTGGTGACAGGAGACTCTGACAAGTGGGAGCTCTGCTCAGGTCACCCCACAGCCCAGCCAGGCTGCTGCCCAGAGAAGAGTGAAGATGACATTTTTGGATATGATTAAGATTTCACTTCATGGCTTTTGCCCAGATTCTGAGGTGACATATCTAGGCAAAACACTACTGTTTGAGGTTGCAACAAAGAAAAATTAGTCCATTACATGCCTACAGTTCACAGGTTGCATGTTTCATATTAATGGCATGATAAACATTTTCATTTTTGTACTAAAAGCAATATGTGATTTGAGCTAATGTCTGCATTTCAAGTAGTTCCATGCACCAAAACAAATAGCAATAATGTGCAAACTAACCATCCAGACTGGCTGGGGGTAAGAGATCTTTTGTCTTGATAAAGTCCCAGCAAGGGAACAAAGCCAGAAGGATTTGCAGGGAGGTTCCAGGAGTCCACTGTCCCTGCCTGGGCCACTCACCCCATCCAGCTCACCGGGACCAGCTGCCACCAGGAGATGGCAACATTTTCCATGCTCTGGGCAGGAGTGGGAATTCTGCAACCAGTGAGGAAAAACGGGGATGGAATTGCTGCCCTGCCACCACAGTGATCATAACCTAGCCACAGGAATATGCCCAACTTCCCCAGCTGGGCTTTCCAGCCCGGGACAGGATGCTGAGGCAGATGCCTTCTCAGGAGGGAGAACGTTTTCACAGAGTCCCAGAATGGTTTGCTTGGAGGGGATGTTACAGACAGTCCTGTTCCACCCCCTGCCGTGGGACATCAGAACAGGTTGGTCCAACCTGGCCTTGGGCACTTCCAGGGATGGGGCAACCACAGCTTCTCTGGGCACCCTGTGCCAGGGCCTCACCAACCTCACAGGGAAGAATTTCTTCCAAATATCCCATATAAACCTGTCCTCTTATCAGCTTAAAGCCATTCCCACTTCTTCCTTTCCTTACATCTGAATTCCTTTAACCTCCACCTCCCATGCTGCTTTCTCTGGGCCCTTTTTGCACCAAACCATCTTTCCAAGGGCCCACATCTATCCATGGTCATCCATGGATAACTTTGACCAGCTGCTGCCCAATTCCATCTTTTCTTCTCCTGTTGAAACACCCAGTTTGCCAACTCCCTTTACAATTCAAGCACCCCAAATCCCTGCAGTTGACACATTGAACTCGGGCTCAGCTGTCCCACAAAGGTTTATTCTGCAGGAGAGCAGCACAGGGGTGTCCCTAAAGCTGTCCCCAGCCCCCGTGGGGGGCTGTGCTGTGGCACAGGGGCTCTGGATGTTGTGGTGGCTCTGTCCCCCCTGCCAGGTTGTCACTGTCCCCTGTGCTGGTGTGATGGGAGGTGTAGGGATGTGCCTCCCTGTTGATGGAGTGACAGAACTATCCTTTGTCCCCTTGAAAAGGAAATAAGCCCAGAAGTTTCTCTCCTCAGTTAGGTGAAAAGACATCTCATAGGACCTGGGGGACTTCACCTCAAACTTAAGGATAGCCAATTGGACAGGAGCCAAAAAATCCCACCTGAGAATTTACTAGAAAAAGAAGAGAACAAAGAAACTAATGGCTTTTGTGAGGTGTTTTACCAGGGGCAAGGACTCTTGCACCTGGCTGGGTTTTTCACTGTAAAGAGTCTTGTTATTTTGCCTTTTATTAAAACTTTTTTGTTTCCAACACTGCCACAGAAGCCATTGTGCTGATTTTGTGCCTTCTAAGGTAGCTGAGCTATCTTGGGTGAGAAATAGATCTCCAAGAGCTTATGAGACCTGGCTTGAGGAGACCCCTATTTCAGGGAGGCTCTTCTCCAGCAGTGCTTTTTTGACATGGTTCAGAAATACCAGTGCAATCCCTCAGAGCTGCCCAGTCACTGACTCAGAGAGGCTGTGCCATCTCCTCAGGTGCTTTGCCAGCCTGGCATGTCACTGTGGATGAAAATCCCAAGGAGAAACCTCTGAAGAGAAAGCTCTGTGGAGGAACCCACATGATCCTCTCAAGCCTCTCCATTCCAGGACATCACCTGTGGGCTGGCTGTGTGCTGCTGCTTGTTTTGCTCACAAAAGAGGGGAAAAAAACCCACTGGAGGTGGGTTTGTTGTGACATCTGTGAGGCCATCTGACCTGCTCTGCTGCATGGCTCAGAGGCTGGAGATGGGTGGTGGCTACTGGGAGATATCTGGGCTCCTCTGTGTTTCCCCCAGAGGTGAAAAAAAAATCCTGACTAGACCATTTTGGGCCTTTCTGCAAAAATTAAAACCCTTTGATGGAGGGCTGGATGCATGGGATGCATGGCTCAGGAGCCAGACACAGCTTTGGGGAAAGAAACAGGGAAAAAAGAGGTAAAGATGTTTTCCTTCACAGTCACACCACGCCCTCAAGGTGAGTGTCAAAGTGGAGTTTGGGGGAATCGAGGACTTTGCAGTGGAATTTGTGCTGATGGGGAAGCACAGGGAGTAAAGGAGGAGCTCATATCCCATCCTGCAGAGGATGCTGCCCATTCCCCACCCTCCCATCTTCAGGAGGTGGTGTTTTGGTGACTTCTGACAAAAACCAAGCCCGGGCAAAAGCTTTTCTTACTGCTGTGTGGTGAGCCAGGCTGTGATTAGCACTGATTTTCATGGAATCATGGAATCATTTGGGTTAGAAGGAGGGGTCTTTAGGATCATCTTGTTGCTTCCCTGTGCCAGAGGCAGGGACACCTTCCAGGGAGCTCAGAGGCTCATCCAGCTTGGGTTTGGACACTTCCAGGAATGGAGCAACCACAGCTGCTCTGGGCACCCTGTGCCAGAGCCTCCACATCCTCCCAGGGAACAATTCCTCCCCAATATCCCATCCATCCCTGCCCTCTGGCTGTGGGAAGCCATTCCCTGTGTCCTGTCCCTCCATCCCTTATCCCAAGTCCTTCTCCAGCTCGAGCCCCTTTAGGCCCTGGAAAGGGCTCTGAGCTCTCCTGGAGCCCCTTTAGGCTCTGGAAAGGGCTCTGAGCTCTCCTGGAGCCCCTTTAGGCCCTGGAAAGGGCTCTGAGCTCTCCCTGGAGCCCCTTTAGGCCCTGGAAAGGGCTCTGAGCTCTCCCTGGAGCCCCTTCAGGCCCTGGAAAGGGCTCTGAGCTCTCCCTGGAGCCCCTTTAGGCCCTGGAAAGGGCTCTGAGCTCTCCTGGAGCCCCTTTAGGCCCTGGAAAGGGCTCTGAGCTCTCCCTGGAGCCCCTTTAGGCACGGGAAAGGGCTCTGAGCTCTCCCTGGAGCCTTCTCCTCCCCAGCTGACCCCTCCAGCTCTCCCAGCCTGGCTCCACATAGGAGCTTCCCAGCCCTGGAGCATCTCCGGGGCCTCCTCTGGAGCTGGTTCCCGTGCTGGGGATGCCAGGTCGGACACAGGTGAGAGCTCACCTGAGCGGGGCAGAATTTGGGGTGGAGGGGGCGTGGCCAACACAAGAGGGGGCGTGGCCAACATAAGAGGGCGTGGCCAACACAAGAGTGGGCATGACCTACACGAGGGGGGCGTGACCAACACAAGAGAGGGCGTGGTCAACAACGACCCGTCTGCTATATCCTTTGGGGGCGTGGTCAATCCTGGAGGGGCGTGGTCAAGAGGGATGGGGCGTGACCAATCACTGTAGGGCGTGATCAAACCAGGTGGAGGCGTGGTCAATCGAGGTGGGGGCGTGGCTATGCGGTCGGTAGGCGTGGCCTTCCCCTCAAAGGCGGGGCGGGGCGGGGCCGGGAGCCCTGAGGCGGCGGCGGCCGGGCCGGGCGGGATCCCCGTAAGTGCCGCGCTGTCGGGGCGAGCGGGGCCGGGCGGAGCGGGGCCGCGTGGGTACAGCGGGAGGCTGCAGGGAGAGAGGGAGGGAGCGGCGCTCCCCGCTGCCGAAATTCCCCGTTTGTTTACAAAATCCGCGGTTTCCGCCATTTCCGCCTCCCCCGCGCTCTGCCCGGCCCCGGGTGGGCTCTGAGGCGCGGTGGGTGCCGGTGCCCCCGGGCAGGTTCCTGCGGCGTTGCCAGGTGGTTTCCCTGCGCCCGGTGATGCCGTGTGTGTGTGTGTGAGTCATTTGGCACAGCTGGCTGGCGTCGGGCTGGGCTGGGAGCCGCTCCGCCAAGCCCGGCTGGTGCCGGAGTAGTTTACAAGTGCTTTCCGAAAGCCCGGCGGTGTTACTACGAGTTTGCGCCTTGATCTGCAGAACCCGACGGCGCTGTTGCTTTGGCAGCTGTTTTTTGGAGCGTGACGTGAGCTCAGCGAGATTTCTTCCTCCTGCAAGTCCAAGGGGCCAGGTTAATTATTAGTTATGGATGGTATCTGCTGAGTCTCGGTCCTTTTCCCCATGCCTTCCCCATCCCTGGCTCGCTCCTCCAGTGTTTGGCTGCTGAGGCCCTGGCACAGGGTGCCCAGAGAGGCTGTGGCTGCCCCTGGATCCCTGGAAGTGTCCAAGGTTGAGTTGGACAGGGCTTGGAGCAGCCTGGGATATAGTGGAAGGTGTCCCTGCCCATGGACAGGGGGTTGGAATGACTCTTTAAGTGTCCCTGGCCAGGGCTTTGAGCTACCTGGGCTAGCGGCCCTGCCCATGGCAGGGGGATTGCAGCGAGATGGGCTCCGAGCTCCCCTCCAACCCAAACCTCTCCGTGATTCCACGATTTGCTGGGGCCAGAAGGGACTGGAGGCACAGCTTGTGACAGCCCTGGTGTGACAATGTCCTTGTTGTTTTTCCCAGCGGGCCAGCACGATGCTCCCGGCAGCCGGCAGCTCTCCCCCGGACCAGGAGCCCCTGCTGGAGGATGCCGTGGGGAGCAGGTACAGCCGGCAGAAGCCGAGGGACCGCTGGCATGGGGCCTACCTTATATTTTTCCTCCTGGGCACCGGGTCCCTCCTGCCCTGGAATTTCTTCATCACGGCCAAACACTACTGGAGGTACAAGTTGCAGAACTGCTCGGATGAGCCTGGCCCGGCGGCGCAGGCGGCCTCAGACCTGCGGGTGAGTGCTGCTTTGGAGGCAGAAAAAATCACCTGTTCTCCTTCCTAACGTGCTCATTTTCCCCCTCCACTTCCCCAGAAGGTAAGTGACCGTCCTCTAGGGTCTCCCCTGCTGCAAAGGTTTATTTGGTATTTATTTACAAATAGCTATAGGGAAGATGCTTCAAATCATTTTGTGGTCTGCCTTTTACCTGTGTTTGGGCTGCTAAGTGTTAAGGTGAATCTAAAAAAAAAAGGCTTAACTTTTCATAGGGCACTTTCTACAGTGCAAAGCATCTTTGTGGTGGTCTTTTTTGTGTCCTTCCTGATGTGGCAGCTGTGCCATGAGTATCTCCTTGCAGTGATCAACAGCTGGCTTTGGCATATGGAGCAAGGAGCTTGTCACGGGCTGATGGATGAGGCAGCCTTGGGCTGGCAGGTTGATGGCCTCTTTCTGTCCCCAGCAAGGCTGCTTTTTCCTGCTCCTCCTGCCACAGCAGCATTATTTCCTGACAAAGCTGTGGGTTTGTTTCTTTGTGGCTTTGTTGAAAAGGTTTTGGAGCGATGAGGCTGCGTCACGTCCTCCTCTCATGGCAGAGCTTGTTCAGGTGGTTTGGGCACTTTTTGTTTTTATATAAACACGGGCCACGTGTGATGCCCGTGTCTCACCTCCTATTTCTCACTCCCATACACCCACAGCTCTTTTAATTTTCATAGCTGTTAAGTGTCAGCTGCTCTTTAGATGGGGAGGAAGGGAAGTGCTTATACCAGGATGCTACAGGTGTGCTGCTGTAGAGCAAGAAACTGAATTAAACTGAGATGCCCAAGCTCCTGCACTGCCTGAAGACCAAAATTATTTTTGTCTGTGCCCGTGAGGGTGCTCAGAGAGGGGTGAAAGGTGCTTTGTCACCACATGGCACGGTGTTCTCTCACATTCCCTGCATCCCACATGTTCCCCACTGCCTCTGCATCGTGCTGATCCTCTTGAGAAAAGCTGGGTTTAAGTAAAGTGTGTTGAAGTAGGTGTTTGCTTGCACACCTGTACTCCTGGCTGGATCAGCCCTTTCTTTGCTGAAAAGGTGTTTCTCCTGTTCCTGTGTGGCCGTGGAGTGATGCCTTTTCCTCTCTCCAGGGAAAAGCTGTTCTGTGGCAGCCCAGTGTGTGCCCTGCTGCTGCAGCAGGAGGGCTCACCTGCACACAGAGCTGGACTCTGGAAGGATGCACCTCTCACTGCTCCTAATTTCATGCCCTGTGCTCAGTAACACTCCAGCACCTTCAGCCACCTTCACAGACCTGGATTCCTTTTCCAGCCTGGCAGGAGCAGGATAGAAACTCCTTTGCAAAAGCATCTTGTGTTGGGTTTGCCACCAGGATGCTTTGCTCTGGTTTGGGGCTTTCTAAGGCATGGTGGCAGCGTGTTTGAAGTTAATGTGGGGTTAAACACTTCCATTATGTGCCTCAGCTCTGTGGCTGAGGGATGACACTTGACACTTTCCCCCATTAGACTTGGATGTGGGAGGAAGATGTCAGGTTTGCTTTGGGGTTTATTTTAAGGACTCAGCAGAAAGGGAGAAGAACTGGGTATGTCCTGCAGTGCCAAAAATGGAAGCTTATCTCTGGAGGGTGGGAAAACCCAAGGAGGGAGAAGAGTTGCCATTGGAGATGGATTAAAACCTAGCAAGCAGGAGAGAGGAGTATGGAACCTGATCTTTTCCACTGGTCCAGGCATGGATTAAATTTGCCACCCACCATTCTGCTGCTGCATTAAAAATGTGGTGCAGGGGCTCTAATGTACTTGCCCAATTCTCTCCTCACTGCTGGTGTGAGCCCATTTGCTGGGAATGAATGAATATTTCCCTGGGATGTACTTTGAGTACACTTCTGCTTGGTGCAAAGCATTAGAAAATCATTTTTCCTCCCCAGAAGCAAAGCAAATTAACTTGTTAAGCAAGTTTACTGAATATCCCCAGGATGGTTAGGAGGTTTGTTTTAAGTAGGTGGGTAAATAAGCTGCAGTTTTAGCAGCCAGCTTTGCATTTTTTGCTTTGTCTTTTCTCCTGATTCATCTTGTGGCCACAGAGTTTTGAGCCTCCTGCTTGGCTGAGCTGATGCCATAAGCACAGGCATTTAAGTCTCTGCCTATCTGGACCCTCTAGGAGTGATTATTAGATTTCCTGTTGCTTCCAGTGAAGCTCCTGATAGGGAAGAGGAGATGAACGTGCTTGTAAGCTGATTAAAAATGATGCAAAGCTGTAAAAAATAATAAATTGTGCAGAGAAAACCTGCCAGATGCTTTCTCCTGGTTGGTTGTGATGAGACCCCCATCTCTGTAGCTGGATAAGTGCAGAAAATGAAAAGCTGTTGTGTTAGAGGTGGACATGTAGGTCATCCTCCTCTTTGTGTGCATCATCCTACCTGCTGGCTGAGATTGCTGCAGCAAAAAAATGGGATTAAACCCCTCGAGGGGAGGAGAGGGAGCAGACAAACTTTGATGGTGCACAGCACCATGGCAGCTGTTTCTTTCACTGCTTATTTTTTTCCTTCTGTATTTATGTGCCTGATTTCCTGAAACAGCCCAGGGCTATGGGAGGCCAAATCCCAGAATTCCCATTGCCCTGAGCAATTTGCAACATGGGCTACAACACAACAAGGCAGACACCTACACCATAACTCCCTGTTGGGTCGTATTCAAGACCTGAAATTCATGTGTTGTTCCCCCTACAAACGTTTTTTTACTTTGTTTGGGTTTTTTCTTTCCTGGCAGGACTATTTTGAGAGTTACATCTCCATTGCTTCCACCATACCCTCAGTGCTGTGCCTGATTGGAAACTTCTTGCTTGTCAACAAGTAAGTGTTGCTCTGATCCCAAGTGCCCAAGCCACATTTCTCCCTGGCTTTGCTCCTGTCTTCTTTCCAGCTTCCCTGCTCAGGGGGAGACCACAGGGCATCCTGAGCTCAGCCTTCCTGTGCAGACAAAATTCCCCTCCTTGACCCTGGCTGAGATGAAGTGGGAGAAGCATCTTGCTCCAAAAGTGCCTGCAGTTGGCTTGAGTAAATAAATTCCTAATGAATTCCTCGGTTAATTGCTTGGAAAGAGTCTTCCCTCTTAAAAATACCTTTATTGTCATCAGGGGACTGGTTGACAAAAGCTAGGCTCATCCACCACCTTGCCCTGGCCTTACCAGCCCTTGAACTGGGGTAAAATGGACCAGCTGCACCTTGTTGCAAGCTTGGCTTAAATCTCAAACAGCCTCCTGCCTTCATTTGTACCCTTCCTTATCCCACCACAAACTCCTGCATGCTTGCAGGCGTGGGTTTGCATGGCTAATCTCCAGATTCCAGCTCCCTGCCTCACTGCTTCCTCATCTCTGTGGTTGTGTTCGAGGGTCCCCAGGACGA
>VYZP01073812.1:9955-24350 GCA_013400635.1 Hypocryptadius cinnamomeus | reverse complement strand
GAGGTTGTGGGCTCCCCATCACTGGAGGTGGTCAAGTCCGGGCTGCAGAGGACTCTGAGCAGCCTGGTCTAGTGGAAGCTGTCCCTGCCCATGGCAGGAGGGCCAGAACTACGTGATCTTTCTTGTCCCTTTCAACACAAGCCATTCTCTGGTTCTATGTCTCTGTGATCCTATTTTTCTATGATTCTAAGGATTTGCTGTTCCAATCCTTTTCTAACTCAAACTGTATTTGTGGAGCAACTAGAGAGTAATTTAACTGAGAAAGGGAAACCACACAAATTCCACAATATTCTCACAGAAAGACCCAGATTCTTCATCGTTCTCTAGGTCCTCAGGCAGACCTAGAGAGGTACTTCGGGGAATTTCTGGTATGTCTGTCTTACTATCAAAACAAGTTTTTAGAGGTTAGAGAGTTGTTAAAGGACTTAATTATCATTGACAAGGACTATTGTGAATTTCATTTAACATTTCTAAAAGGGCTTTTGTCTCTAAAAGAAATGTTCAGTGACAGGTGCATGACTTTTTTTCTAAAAGAAATGTACTGGTCAGTCCAACTTGGACTATGGAATGCTGTAATACAGTAACACGTATCTGAAAAATATATTTGACCTAGACTGCACAGACCTAAGGTTCAACATACGCATTCTACAATTCTTCCTTCAGT
Organism: Hypocryptadius cinnamomeus; assembly: GCA_013400635.1. Classification (NCBI taxonomy): domain Eukaryota; kingdom Metazoa; phylum Chordata; class Aves; order Passeriformes; family Zosteropidae; genus Hypocryptadius; species Hypocryptadius cinnamomeus. The sequence goes on along the minus strand of VYZP01073812.1, from coordinate 23,686 downwards.
ATTCAGTAATCCATTTTGAAAGATACTGCTTTGAGCTGATAAGGGACAGAAGAAATCCACAAACTCTTCCAGTGAAGATGTCTATAAATGACAATTTTCCTTTTTTTATTGCTTGCTCCACATAAAATCCGTTAATGTGTGTAGTTTTTAAAAGACTACAGGTGTTCACACAAGGAATAGTCAGTACTTTAGAATCATTTGAATATACTCAAAACTGTAACACCCTTTTTATTAGTTTGCAGTCGTGAGTTTTAACTTTTGCACACTTAAAAAAGATTGTTAAATATGTAACACAAATCATATACTTGCTTCTAAAATTGATCCATTCATCTGCACTATAAATTCAGATAAGAAAAGCATGACATATATTTTGGGTACAAAAATTTCTTTCCTTCTTGGAAGCATAACTTGAACACACACTGCTCAGAAAAGAAGTGTTATGATCAGATGTAAATAGAATACACAGATCTGTGTGTATGTATGTATTGCAAGCTGATCATATTTAAAAGTAGAATCAGTCACAAAAGTACCAGCTCTGGATCACTTTTTAGATGCAGGACTTGTAACCAAAGTTAGTGGTCTAACTAGATTCCATCTTAGGGGAGATTGTGAGTGCACATGCCCAACCGATATCTAAAAGACAGAGTCTATCCAGAAAGAGGTCTTTAAGAAGAAAAAAGCTCCAGACATCTGCTGTCTGTGATATACAGGGAAACATATAAATAGAGACTAAGTAGAAAGAAGAAATGCAAATGAAGCTTATTTCCACTCAAAAATGCAAAATTTCATTGTTTCTATCTTTAAAGGACTCTGCTAAAATGACTTGTTGATGAGGGTGTCCAAGTGGGTGCTATGACCACTGAGATAAAGAAAATGCTTCATGAATAGCTCAGGTCTTTGCCTTGTCCTGGTTTTTTTGCCATAGCTACAAGACCCTTCTGAAGAGTCCATGAGCTCGTGTTCAATTCTGACCCACTTCTGACCAGCCTGAATTTCTCACTGGGAGCAAAGACAAACTTGTGTTGCAACTTCTATTTTGACTTTCTCACAGGCAAGAATGGTGGAACCTGCTTAGCCACCCTAGTTTACCAGTCAACATCAGCTTTGTCTTATCTACCTAAAGGCTCTTCAACTCACTATAACAATGTTAGCACAATTCTTCCACGCACAGGCTGGTCTAAATGGTAACTGCAGGTCTACCAGTCAAGCGTAGTGGTTTCCTCATGCAGCATATTTATGCTGAAAATGCACTTACTAAATTAGGAGAAAATTTATTTGGAATGGCTTTCAGAAAATTGCAAAATGAGAAAGTTTGGTAAGAAGAACCATATTAACTGTAATTTCAACAACAGGTTTTTTTTTAATCTCATTGTCACTCTTATATATTATGTCTTTAAACTTCAGCATGATTCTTTCTCCTTTTATAGCACAGCCTGAGTATTAGTTAGGTAATGGGATTTATGATTTTGTTTACATCAGTTGCCATGGAGATCCACCATAAAAGATCAGTTGCTTGGCAACTGGGTATTGTGGAGCTGCAATGGAGGGAGGAATTTTTTGTCTCTCTGAAGGGAGGGCTTAAAGAATAATGAAAACTTCTGCTCATACTTCTCATGAATGCTTTATTTTCAAGGTCAACCAAATGTTTTTTCAGTAAAGACTAATGCACTTTTCTTCAAAAGATGCACCGTAAAATGTTTCTCAAAGATTATCCTGTCTCAGAGTAAAGGACAACCAGCTTAAGAAGTTTTTATTCTCTTCATGCTCTTGCAATATAAGGGTTTGAGTAACTGTGGGGCAGCCATAATGAAACAGGTCTCTTATTTCCTGGCTATTCTTCATTCATTAACAAATGAACTACTGTACATTCAAAGCCCTTCTGATCCCAGAAAATGCTGTACTTTTTCTTCACTGAATTAATGTTTGGATTTTTGTAACTGTAGATTTACATGTCATTTCATTACAGCACCTTTTTAACCAGCATTTTACTTGCTGTGTAATTTAAAACGGAGACTCTGGGATCTTATTAGTCTAACATATAGGCAAACTTAAAGAAAAGTAGGATAGAATAGAGTTTTGCAATATAGGTGTGTGGTTTAAAATTATTCATATACGCTTGAATTTATGTGCTATCACTATATATGAGATATGGTATCCCTTTCTATGAGAGGTGTACTTTATATATTTCAAATTATTAAATCAACTTTGTGTGAGGTAATTGTTAGATAAAAGCTGAAGCTTGTGCTTAATCTGAAACTCAGGTTTTGGGGTCTTTCAAAATAATTATCCACCTATTATTTTTTATGATACATCTATTTTCAAACAAACTTCTTTCTTGGAATCACCTTCAGCTTATTGTGAGATTGTAATATTTTCTTTTTAATATTACTCTTTCAGAACTGAATCAGCACTTTGATTGTAGACTGCCTTCATGTTTCTGAGGTTTGAATTTCACTGAATTACTGCAGATAAATCTACACTACCTTTGTGTTACTGTGTGTAATAGAGATTCATCTAATTGTTTGGCAAATGGTAGAAGTCTGACTCCTGCTCTCATTGTTAAACATCTGAATCTTTTTGGTTGGACAGGTTTGGTCCAAGCACTGTCCTTGTGAGAGCAATGTCAGCAGGGAGATGTGGAAGTGATGTATGACAGTAACATCACCTTGGCAACAATTTTAACTTTTGGCTAAATAATTGCAATATACCGTCTCATGTAAAATTATGAAAGAGGTGCTGCTATAGAAAATTACTCAGAAGAGAGGAAATTACATATATGGCTGTGCATTTTAAGTGATTGGACTATACTTTGAACTTTTAATTCATGGAAGTCTCTATGAAGAGGATCTAAAGAGGAAGGGAAAGAAAATGACACCTTGATATGTATAGTGTTGCTTTTAATCAATATGGCATCATGTATAAATGTGCATGATTGCTAATATCAAGGATATTGAAAAACTGTGTTGCTTTGAACTATTACCAAAATGATGGTAATACTCTAGTCTCATGTAAACCTTATGTTAAATACCTCAATATCTTTTACCCAGCATGGAGGTCTTATGCAATTAAAAATCTATTTTGTTCTGGACATCATTATTGAAAATAAGCAATGCCCTGGCACTATGACAGGAGTGTGGTTAGATTTCATTATTTTTCTGGAACAGAAAGACTGATGCAAACACCAGGTACATTTATCAGACCCATTAACAGTAGATTCTGTTGTATGATGCAGGTAGACAACCATTCCATAAAGGCTGTAAGTCCCTGGGTCTCCATGAGAAGACTTTAGAAGACAGACTATGGTTTTTTGCACCTTTATTTCAAAAATAAAGGAGCAGATAGACATCATTCTGCAGTGCCATCTTGTAATGAATTGGAGTGTTGTGAATTTAAGAAAATGCCAAATTTTAAGAAAATAACACCTGGTTTTAAGAAAACCAGGCAGCAGTCCACTGTAGCAGATTGCAAAGAGCAGTGAAAGAGCACTTTAGATTAATTCTGAGTCTTTAAAGGTTAATTAAGAACTTCTGGGGCTACAGGAGAGGTCTGAGTCAGGGGATAACCCTCCACAGGACAGGGGCAACTGCTCCCCACAATTAAATTTTTTTTTGCTACATTTTTAAAGAATAAGGATATTAAGAGGGGAAAACCTGCTTCTTATCAAAGAATGTCTTGCTTCCAGAATCATGGAAGATTAAAGTCTGTCAGTTGTTAAAGCCTTTTTCAACAAATGAAAATACAAACAAATATTGAAATTACTCTACACTTTTTAAAGGCAAAAATAAAACATGCAGGCTTTGTCAAACCCCTGTTGTGATGTTTTATTGCTGCTAACAAAAGTTAATGTAGTAAATATTTGCATTTCAATTCATCCTATCTCCGATCACTATAAATTAAATATATTCTCTATTATTTCCTTTAAGTTTTCATCAGGAAACTTTTTTTTCCCCTCTCTCCTTGGTGGTCTCCATCAGCCTTTCACAGAGAGTGCAACTGCTATTATGATAGGTGATTTACACCCTGCTATGGTCATCTTCACAGCATCTTTAGTCTTTCATCACCATTTTGCACCACACACAATCCTAGTATGCCTCATAATTTTAAACTACCTATTTTATTGCCAAGCAGCCTCATTAGTCTATGAGGACTGACCAAAGTACTTATAAGGCAGGCCTGTTGTGAGAAAGTAGTTCTGTAAAATGTAGCCACTGATGCAGGATGATTCTACTCTTGCCTGGGTGTAGAAGTCCATGTCAGCTTTTTTGTGTTCAGAATTGTGGAGCTCTGTTTCCCTATAGCTTCTTAAATATCATTTATCTTTTGTGATTACAATTTTTTTTTTTTTAATGAACAAGATGTGGCTGTGGAAATATGGAATTTAGGGAGCTTTCTGAAATCAAGAAAGTAAAAATCTTCTTAATTTCACGAATCTGCTTATCTAGTAAGTGCTTGAGGAAATACATGTTTGTTTTTTTGAGGAAAACTTTCCCTCTTTCATTTTACTGCAGTTAACATTGCACCATCAGCATAGCTGAATTTTTTTTGGTCTTGCATTAGCCAAGCCAGTTATCTTGCTCTGAATTTCAGCCAGCACAGGAACCCAGGTTCTGCAAGTAGGATTTTTTGTTACCAATGATTACTTTTATAGGCAAGGAGAGAGGAGCTGACGAATAGTTTAAACTAATCTGAAGACACAATCTACTAGTATAATCCTAGCTTAAAATATGTATTGATATAGGTCCAATAAAAACTTTATATCACCTAGGAAAAAAGAGACCCTCTTTGAGAATTAAATGCCTGGCCTTTTTCATCATTACTTCCATAACACATTTTCTGCTTCCCTTAAATAAATTATTTTTTTAATGTGTATACACAGACAAATACATATAGAGGATGTCCCCCTTTGAATTAGAGTAAATATCGTAAGAGATATTTCAGAGTAACAGAGAACCCTCTCCTTTCCTTTCCTTTTCCTTTCCTTTTCCTTTCCTTTTCCTTTCCTTTTCCTTTCCTTTTCCTTTCCTTTTCCTTTCCTTTTCCTTTCCTTTTCCTTTCCTTTTCCTTTCCTTTTCCTTTCCTTTTNCCCTTTCCTTCCCTTCCCTTCCCTTCCCTTCCCTTCCCTTCCCTTCAGTGTATTCTTTTGTGCTTATCATGCTTCAGAAACAGACTGACCCAAGGGTGGGTTTACTATATCATAAATCAGATATTTATAGGTCATTATGCCAGAGAGGACAAACTGCAGGGGCCCTTCTCCCTCTAGGTCTTTGACTAAAATCCATTTTCCAATACTCACAGACACCTTTCTCAGTTTAGTTGTCAGATCTCCTTTGTAAGCTCCTGTTGTTCTGTTCTTCTGAGGGCAGCTGAAAAAGTTAGCTTTGTTGCTTTTTTTCCTTTTTCAGTCATGAGGTAAATTTCATTATCAGACATCAAACTGGACGATTTGCAGCCATTCTAAAAGTTTGCTGAACTTAGGATCATAGAATGGCTTGGGATGGAAGGACCTTAAAGATGATTTAGTTCCAACCCCACTGGTGTGGACAGAGACACTTCCCACTAGACTGGGTTTCTCAGAGCTCCATAAAACCTGGCTTTAAACACTCCCAGGAGTGGGGCTCAGCTCCCAGGGATGGGGCACAACTTCTCTAGGCATCCTGTTCCAGTGCCTGAGCATTCTCACAGAAGGGAATTTCTTCATAATATCTACTCTAAATCTACTCTCATTTTGAAGCCATTGCTCCTTGTCCTGTCACTGCATGTCCCCTCATCTTTCTTGTAAGCTCCCTTTAGGAACTGTAAGGTTACAATTAGCTCACCCCAAAGCCTTCTCTTTTTCAGGCTGAGCAATCCCAACTCTCCCAGCCTTTCGTCACAGGAGAGGTGCTCCATCCCTCTGGTCATCTTGGTGATCCTCTTCTGGACTCACTCCAACAGTTCCATATCCTTCCTGTGCTGGGACCCCAGAGCTGGATGCAGGGCTCCAGGTGGGCTCTCAGCAGAGCAGAGCAGAGGGGCAGAATCCCCTCCCTCCCCTGCTGCCCATGCTGGTTTGGATGCAGCCCAGGACACGTTTGGCTTTCTGGGCTGGGAGTGCCCATGGCTGGCTCATGTCCAGCCTCTCACCCACCAGCACCCCCAAGTCCTTCTCCCCAGGGCTGCTCTCCATCTGTTCATCCCCAGCCTGTATTGGTATTGGGGTTGCCCTGACCCAGGTGCAGCACCTTGCACTTGCTTTTGTTAAACCTCAGGAGATTCCCCTGGGCCCACTTGCCAAGCTTTTTTACATCCCTCTGGATGGCATCCTGTCCTTCAGGTGTGTCAGTAGCACCACTCAGATTGGTGTCACCTGCAGATTTGCTGAGGGTGCACTTCATCCCTTTGTCTTTCATTAATGAAGATATTAAATGCCACTGGTCCCACTACAGACCCGTGGGGGACACCACTTGTCACTGCTGTCCATGAGGAGTCGGAGCTGTTGACCACTACCCTCTGCTTGTGATCATTCACCCAATTCCTTTTCCATCTGAGTCTACCCACCAAATCCATCTCTCTTTGATTTACAAAGAAGGCTGTTGTGGGCAACCATGTCAAAGGTTTTACAGAAGTCCAGATAAACAATATCTGTAATCCTTGCCTTGTCCTCTGAGCGAGTCACTCCATTTATGGTGGCTGCTCCTGTCTCAGGGAGGCCAGAGTTTGACTCTACCAATATCTCTCCCTTTCTGATTCTCACTCCTTAACCATTCAACATGAAAAGAAAAGAAAAGAAAAGAAAAGAAAAGAAAAGAAAAGAAAAGAAAAGAAAAGAAAAGAAAAGAAAAGAAAAGAAAAGAAAAGAAAAGAAACAAATCTCACTCCCCTGTCAAATAATAAATTCAATTATGACTGCAGTCTTAACATCCTGGAGATGGATTTTCTTTTATCTCTCCTGTTCTCTAGAAACTTTAACTTTTTCTCAATGTCAGAACCTAAATACCAGTGTATGAGTACTGTGACAGAGTAAATTCCTACCCATTCCTTATTCTTTGTGCCCTCCTGTGAGTCCTCTTTCCAGAGAGCTGCCTTTGATTGGGGGCTGTGGCTGTCCCATCGGCATGGGTATGCTGTCAACAAAAGAATGCTGGCTCATTTCCTTTCTTCATGCCTAATTAGCCAGAGAAGAAATTTTCAAAGATACCCAATTGGAGTTGGTTTCATGTGAATTCTGTGAAAAGTTTTGTTATTTGCTTTTTTTGTGAAGAAATACACAGTTTCAATTAGATTTTCTGCCCCTCCCCTTTTTATTTGAAGGAGTATATGAGAAAAAGTTAACAGCTCAAAAACATTGTGAAATGTGTGACCCCCAAAAACAACTCCTTTAACCTTTCTACCTTAAAATTTTATAAGCACATTTAAAAATAATGGGAGACTTCCCCCCAGTCCCCAGTTATTCTACTTTTGTACTGAGTTGCACTGTGGTTATTTTGTTAATGGCTACAATTTTGAACAAATCACATTTTTTGAAAGCAGTCTGTCAAAAGTTCAAGAAAAGTCTCAAAATGTTACACATGATGGGACTTTGACCTATATCTTTTTCTTGTAATGCTCTTTTCAGAGAAAACACAGTGGTACAGGGGTACCACTGAGCTGGCTGTGCCTTCTCATCTGGTTTCCAGCAGCTGGCACTCCTGGTGGTGTCTCTTGGCCAGCATACATAAACAGCTTGGGACTGCCCACTCACATTTGCTGTGGCCACTGGCCTCAGACATTCACTGGGATTCAGCTAGATTTTCCTAGCACCTTTTTCTTAACCTTTGCTAAAAATGAGTGTGATCTGCATAATCACACCCGAATGTCCTACTATCAATTAATCTGGAAGCTGCAATTAAATATAAACAGAGTGGTGTGTGTGCCGTCTGCTTGCCATGGGGCCAGATTTTTGCCTGGGTGGTGCCAAGAGTTGAGGTCAGATGGTGCAAAAAAATGTAGTCCCAAACTTGGATATTCTCTTGAAAATCTAGGTTTGGGTATCAGTGTGGGTTTGTATACATGCACCACAGTATTGGCAACAGCTACTGTACATGCTGCAATCCTTAGAAGCTTTTTCTTTCTGAATTCTAGCTTACGTTTACATCCCAGTCACTCCTTTAAAATTCCTCATGGGTTACCTGTTTCTTACCCTTCCCCTTCTAGCTAAAACAGAACTTTAACAATAAGTATGCCTTTCACAAACTTTCAGAAGAACAGCTTTATCCTCTGGTCTCTGTAACTGTAGATAACAACACAACCACCATAAATGACAGTCATTTACTGTTTCTGGCATGCATCACAGACACATGTGGAATACACTTCTAGAAGCTCTGTGAGTAATTCTTGTCACAGGAACATACTGGAATCTAATTTTTTAAATTTCAAAACTGTAAAGTGGAAAGCACGAAATTTACTATATAATAACACTGTGTCACATAAAATGTTTGAATTTTGCAGTTGCAATGCAACGCTTCCCCTAACGCTGAAAATGTATAGCAACTTCTAATGCAATTTTGCATGCTCTAACTTCCAGTAAAGCTATGACTTATGCTTTCCCTGAAGATGATTTTTTTTCTTTCTTTGCAAAAACTAAAATTCCCTAGGAAATACATATTTTTAAAAATTTAAGTTTTGGAAATTAAAGTTGTTACTATTACAATGGCATGTTTTGACTTTCTGAAACAAAATCAGACAAAAGCAACTGAAAACAAGCAGTACCAGCCTACCTTAGTAAAGGCAAGCTTACAAAGACGAGCTATGCGTATATCATCACTTTTTGAGCACATTAAAAAATAAGGTATATTTTGTAGATAATGTAGAACCAGTTCAAAGAAATGCTCCAGAAGCTGGCAGGATAGAATTGCTTGTGCCTAAGGAAGATATAACTGGGCAGGCAGGAGCACAGATCAGATGGAACATCCATAGGATATGGACAAGAAATTGTGGTGATATCAACCAATAAAGATGAGGCACAAATCAGCACAAATATATTGAGATATTTGTCAGCACTAATATCTCTAGAATTTCTCTTTATTTTTTTGAAGATTGTTTGACAGTATCTTCTAGAGAGCTGATTCCTTGTAGACAGATCTCACACATTTTTTCACTGAAAGAGAATGGTTCTCAGTCTGCACTGAAACATGGGAATGTAATGACTGGGAAGGCAGAACAGAACAAAGCGGTATGAAATATTTCAAAAGTCTGAAGAGAATATTCTGATTTTTTCTTTCATTAGAAACTTGAAAGTCTATTTGAAAAACACTTCAGCAACTAACAAGAAAACAGAAGAAACTTATCAAAATTAAGAAGGACTGTTTTGATAGCCTTTTAAAGTAATACTACAAGACTGAAAATATTTATTTAAATCCATTTTTATACAAAATTTCTAAATATAGCACATTGATTTGAGTTTAAATGAAAACAAATTTTGAAATAACATTATTACCAGTTCCCACACAGCTCCTCTTTGAAGTCTTTAGCTGTGAAGTCAATTAATAACAAAGATAGATTCCAGATGGGTTTTTGCCATGTGGATGTTATGTAAGCTAAAATTTTTCTTTTTCTTTTCCTTTCTATTTTCCTTTATTCACGTAAAAGTGGGAGATTAAATTCAAGAAAAACAATTTTTAATATGTCTATAAATGAAAACTATGTTTGTAAAAATTCAGGAGTCTGTCCTATATTTCCTCCTACAGTATGGTGTCTAACCTTCACTGCAGTCCAAGACTGAAGATGGACAGACGTTGTTATGAGATGCCGAGTGACCAAATCCATACCTATTGAAGTTTTGAGTGCTCACAGGCCTTCCAGAGACCCCAAAGTTCTGCTTTGATCTTGCATCCAGTGACACCAAAGCTGGACTTCCAATCTTGCTCCTCAGCCTTTCCAGGAAATCTTCTGTCTTACTGATAATCTATTTAGAGCGTGAAAACCTACAGCTTTTGGCCCTCATCAGATGGAAACAAAGCAATTGCTCACTCAGAAAGGTTCAGGAGATTTGTCAGAAGACTGCTAAAGCTCTATCATACTTCTGCTCTTTCTGACATAACAGCAGTTTGGGATCTGCTGGGATTAACTGCTTACAATATTGTTGGTTTCTCTATAGCTGTGTTCTTTTTAGACAATTTGATAGTCTAATAAACAATAATACTTTGTGAGAATAGCAGTTGGTTCTACAGATACCTTTCCTCTTGAGGAAGGCTGAGTTGGGGCTTTTGATATGCCATATTCTCCAAAATATACATCCTACTTCAGCTCTCTGTATTAGTTTCTGTACCGCTGCAGGAATGGGAGTTGTATGATTCCAGGTAAGGTTGTTCACAGGCTTAATCTTATTTGTTCAAATTTTAAGGATTCACTGAGGAGTTATATCTTCTTTCTGCCTGTCTTTTTAATTTAGTTTCCTGGGTACAAGTTCCATTCTTGTCTTAAGACACTGTAAACTTGTATTTTAGATCATTGTATTAGCAGTGTAAATTTTACATCTGATTTTTCCTTTCACTTAGTATATCCAACAAGGTTTCTAATGCACTTTCGTGCCTAATTTTCCTGGTGGCTTGGAAAGCTCATAAATTTTGATGGCAAGGTGCTGTGTCTTACTCAGAGAACCTTGCAGAAGTTCCTCCTAACTCTTTCTGGACTTCTTGTCTGTGACCAAACATTCAGGTATTAAGACTGCCAAACTGTTTACCTTACAATAAAGACTGCAATTCCTCAGACTCAAAAGTGGACCAGTGATGTTGTTTCCCTTTGCCTTCCTGAACTGTAATCCAAACCTAACACCTAAATATGGTTTTAACTTTCACTTTCTGAACTGTTCTGTTGATTATTTACATTTAAAGTTCAATGAGATTGTAATACACGTGTTCAAGTTATTTGCTGCATGCTCTAATTAGAAACACTTTTGGGGATGTTTTTAAGAATGTTTCAGCCTTCAAAATAGTTACTGTGATATCCTCAGGGAATGGAGCTTGCAAAACAGAAAGTTGAATTTGGCTAAAAAGGCAACTTCAAATACAAAAAGTTTTCAAAGAACAAAACTTCCTTGCTGACAAAAGCAGTTTGGAATGAAGAATGCTTTGCTGTAAAATTGTCTAGAATAGTTTTGAGGAAGGCTACTGCTGCTTGGTTTGCACATTCACAGCATCACAGAATCATTCAGGTTATAAGTGGACTTTGGAGATCATTCAGTCTAGCCTGCCCAAAGCAAGATTCACAGGACTTTAGCCAGATTTTTTTTCCTGGTTCACTTTTGGACTGATACAGTTGCTATAGAATCTCTCCTTGTCACCTCTTGCCAGCAGCAACTCTACAAGCCAGCTCTGATCTGTGGCTCATAATCAGGAATAGCACCAACCCTGCATGCTCCAGGCAATGTTCCTAAACTGCAGACTGACTGTTCCTTTTTGCAGATTGTCCTTATATAGAGTTTTCAATGCTAAGAATACGGAGCAAATGTTTCTAAAATAGCCATATAGTTCTACTGTACTGAAATAAATTGTTGAATATAAAATCATGGAACTCCTACTTTAGGTCTATATTATTTCCCCTTCATTTCTAGTTCCTGCTATTATCACTCACACAACTAACTTACATTAGTACAAAAGAGTAACTTTTTAATTCCCATTCATAACTGCTTACGGAGATGAACATTTACATCTGGAATTTTAAGTATTCTTGTCAGTAATATTGCTGTATGGTCAAATAATCTGGGACCTGCAACAATGTGATATGAACTAGCTGAAACTAACCAGAGTAGCAGAAAAACCACAGCCCCTAATGTGTGATCTATTACTAAATAAATAAAAAATTCAACTGATCACAGTTAGTACTTATTTTGTAAAATATTTTAATACCTTGAAATTAAATTAAAAAACATTAGAAAATACAAGACAACTATCATTGGTTTTGACACAGCGATTAAGCAAAAAGACACTTAAACTCTGAGTAAAAAAATAATTGAGACTACTCATACACTGTGCAATAAGGACAACAGTTTAGCACATCTCAGGAAGATTTTTCTATTGGACACTATTTATGTTGATGTCATGTAAAAAAATTTATTATGATAACCCAAGTTATACACACTCTTTATGATGCTTTGTGTTTGCTGAGATACTGTAGTGCCTGTCTTTTTCACATGGCACAGCAAAACACAGGAACTACTTCATTTCACTAAGCCATGCATGTCTTTTGCAGGACAGAAAATGTATCATTGCGGGATTTCATGCTCCCTACATTTTTCTTTAAACATATTAAACCTTCTCTTTTTCTCATTTCCTGGTTGAATACTCATGTCACAATAAACAGTACTAACTGATGATAATAATCTCAAATTCTTCACTATCACCTATTCCCCAGATTTTCATAAACTGGTGGTGTTTATCTGCCTGGTTTTGCCCAGAATAGGCTAAGACATGTGTTGTCTTGGCTGGGGTAATGTTAACATACCTTCTCAGTGGATGGTGTGGGGCTGAGTTTTGGATTTGTGCTGAACAGAGGGTTGATAATGGAGAGATGTTTTTGTTGTTGCTGAGCAGGGCAGGGCTCGCACAGAGCCAGGGCCTTTTCTGCTTTTTGTGCTACCACGATGGTGAGGAAGCTGGGGGGCACAGGAAGCTGGGAGGAGACACAGCCAGGTCAGGTGACCTGAACTGACCAGAAGGATATTTCAGACTGTATGACATCATGCTCACGTTATAAAGCTGAGGGAATGAAGAAGAAAGGGGGAACATTTGGAGTGATGGCATTTGTTTTCCCAAGTCACTGTTACGTGTGATGGGGCCCTGCTCTCCTGGAGATGGCTGAACACCTGCCTGCCCGTGGGAAGCAAGGAGTTAATTCCTTGTTTCACTTTGCCTGTTTGCATGGCTTTTGATTTCCTTATTAAACTGTATTTATCTCAGCCCATGAATGCTTCTACCCTTCCAATTCTCTCCCTGACTCTGTTGGTGGGGAAATGAGTGGGTGCTGATATGTTGGCTGCTGACATTTGCCAGGTTTGGTAAATTCTGGCAAAACACGCTAGAATAAAACAGAAGGAAAAAAAGGAGAAGTCATCTGTAACTTGCACAACCAGATCTGATAGAGACTACCTGTTGGCTAAATCCAAAGTAGCTTCTTATCATATACTTCATTATCTTTAAAACAGACAATCTTGGAAATAACAAATTAACTTTCAGAGAGAGTTAAAATATGAAACAGAGGTAATTATTTGCATATGGAAGTAATGATGATTTTAATTCTGCTTCTTTTTTTACTTGCAAATAAGTCAAAGAAACAAAAAAATTAGTACCTCTGGAAATTGAAATCATGGCGTTAGAAATAGATAGATTTGCAATAGTTAGTTATTTTGGATTCAAATGAAAATATATGCAAAAATATACAATAAAGAATTGGCCTTTGCTTTTGCCTGAAGAAGCAGCAGCATTGCCTCACAATTTCCAGGAAAACTTCAGTGTTTTTTTCTCTTACAATGCTTCATATATTTTTTCATTACAGAAACAATATTTACATATGTAATTATATATGTAATATATTTATATATAATTATTATATAATTATATTTCATTCAATATATATGTCTATATTTGCTAAGATACCCATGAATGACTAATACCAATCCCTACCTAAGCCAGTAGCCAACTGTTACCTAGGGACTGCAGAAACCAAAATTAGGTTAATGTATAACTGATGTGCCTTTGCATGTTCTTTTCTCCTCTA
>VYZP01073807.1:0-13485 GCA_013400635.1 Hypocryptadius cinnamomeus | reverse complement strand
TCACTGAATTATATGGAAAGTAAACAGCTTCCAACATACCTGCAGATAACAAGAACTGAAAAGTTGTTTGCCCAGGAGGCACTGAACTCAGACCTTCTAGGTTGCTCTCACCACGGCTGCATCAGCAAAAGTGGGGAAAATGGGCAGGACATCCTCTCTAAGCTCCTCCTTATGAAGTGAGATTTAATTAATTAATGAAGGAGCAGCTGTTTCCTTTCAGAAAGACCCACTTGGAAAAGAGCTCCTGTCTAGTAGCAGTAATGTGACATCTCTGAAATATCAGGGTCTGATTTAAATATGACCATGTCCTCAGTGAATTCTTTTGCTTATCTCAGAAAACTCCCCATTCTGAGACACCTAACATCTTTTGAATATCCCCTGAAGGGAGCACAGCTCTCATATTCAGCACAAATGCCATCTTGGTTTTAAAATCCCATTTTGTAAGTTCAGAATAAAGCCTAAATTACTTCAAAATACAAATTGATTCTAATGCAGACTGTGCTCCTAAATCAAAGAAGCAAAATACCCACAAAAGATATATAGAAATTTGTCTCACATCCCAAACAGCCAGCATGGGCTACAGACATTTAAAAATCCATTTCTAATTCAAAGATCTTAATAGGTGATATATTTCTCAGAAGTACTGACTGCCAGTCACTTAATGCAAAAAATCTTTACTGCCTAGAAGCATCATTTTAGAATTCTTTTTAAAGGGAACCTTGAGCCTTATGCAACTATTTTCCATGAATACACAGATTTTACATAAATTCTTGGTTGGATTAGGCTCAAAAGAAGCAATTTCTTGTGAGAGAGAGACAGAAAGTGGCTAATTACAGTTCAAAAAAGAGGTACTTTCTCACTGAAAATATAGAATATCCATTAAGCCCATAAACAGCTTACATGAGTGTTTGCAAAGCTTATAAAAACTAGATTGACTAGTGGTGATTATTTTAATGTAATAAAAATGTTTTTATCTCACTGCTGTTCTTTTAGAATGATAAAAATTTAAGTGTTTATTGTATATTTTCAATTTTCTTTGAAGTAACTCAATTGTTTTATCTGGTCTGTATCAAAGGAATTCATCTAAATCGAATATAAATTCAGCATTCAGTTTGACAAGTGTCAGTTTTATTTTCTTATCCCTCTCCCAGTTTCAATGCATCTTTAAGCAAATAAGTAAATCCTTTCTTCTTCACACACAATAGTTTGAATTTCCGGTACTATTCTATCAACATTCTTTAAAGTTCCCATTTTTGGAATATTGATATTTTTAAAAAATCCATTTTAGCATTTAATGGATAATACATGTATCTTTTAAAATTCACATTATATAATTATATTAAATTATTAATATATTTGCATAGTAATGTTAAATATTACCATAATAATGTTTTTAAATAGCTATTTTTCCTTCACTTTAAACACAGTAACACTAAATAAAACCTATTTACATTACATTGCTGACACTCTATACACATAATGCACAATATTTGTTACAGTATACTATACTCATTTTTACACTAATAAAAGATTTACACTAAAATCAAACAGATACAATAAATCTGAAAAATGGGGCATTTTTCTGAAGAGAAATGTAACACTGTATCTGAAATCAGATTACATATGGAGCTGCCTTTAAAGTGAAATTTTGTAAATTGTCATTGCATTGACAGATATATCTCATAAACCCAAAGTTTTCACTTCTGCCCAAGTTGTGCCTCTGAACTGAGACTGACTGAGGTTTGGGCTGAGAAATGACTGCATGCTTGTTGCATTTAGCCTGTTGATAGACATTTTAGTTTGTGGTTAAGACTATCACAGCATTAATGAAAAGAATCAGATATATCACAGTCTGCCCTTGAGTTTTGTTCCAACTTTCCCCCCTTATTTTCCTGAGTGTGCCATCTGTGCAGCCTATAGAAAGATTTCACTGTTATTTAAAAAAATAAAATAAAAAAGTAGGTAAATTCTGTGGGAAGGTTTTCTTGGTGGTTAGGAAAATAAATAAACTGTTTGTGATCTATCCTGGAGACCAATGAGTCTTATCACAGTCATAATAACATGTCGAATTTATTTACTAATTCTTGATTTTTCAATGGTGTACTTTGTCTTGGAAGTACTATTTACTACAAAGTGTTTCTGTCAGCTTCTCTTTTTCTTGTTTCTTTCCACATGAGTGATTAAATATACATTATGAATTTGATGTTCTGCTCAGTGAGGACTTTTAATGTCCTTATTGTGAGGCTATAGAAGATAAGGTACCCAGTCAAAACAAGTACACAGTTATTTTGACCAGTATTTTGTACAAAAAATCAAGTACTATTGGCATGGGTTTTTGTGGTTTCACATTCCAAAGCAAAATAGGTTAGCTTTGCTAAGTAAACAGATCTGTCCCAATAAAATTTTCCCTTGTGATAAATTAATTAGTTCAGGAAAAGGAAAAAAGGATTTTCTGAGGGTTTTTTTCCCAAAAAACCCCAAGGTTTAAATGAGAAGCAAAGCAAACATTGGCTTAGTTTGGTATTTGCTTAACTGGAATCTCCAATGCTGAAAAAAAAGCTGAATAAGTTAAGAACTAAAATCAACTTTCATTGGGATTTAAGCTGCTAGGTGAGCAAGATGTTTTGGAGATTGTTATGATCTGCAGAGAAAAAATGTCAATTTTCAAAATGAACAAATAATTGTCAAAATTGTTCCTGGTTTCATAAAAGATTGTTCTGTGGGAAAAAGCTTAATGGCTTTATCTCTTCTATCTCTGCTAGCATAGAAAGCAGGCTTTTCTCCTGAGAGCACACATTTCTGTTCTAGGGGAAGATTGCTGAGTGAAAGGTCTATTATCTAACCTTTTCACACCTGCTTGCAGAGTGGAACCAACAAAAGAAGAGAAGACAAGTGCTTTCCACAAAAAGGGCTGTCTGTGGGCAGAACCTTGAGTAGCAACCTAGAAGATAAGGGGCTAATGCTGATATCTCAAGAACCAATAGTTGAATAGCCATGGAGCCAACCAAGGGCTGCTGGTAATAGCATGCTCTGAGAAAGAGCAGGATGTGGCTGGGGAAGGGGGACGTGCGGAGGCAGGGCAGCGTTTTTCTGTGGCAAACATCCTTTTTCTGGCTCCTGGAGATAAGCACAGCACAGCAAGAGCTCAGGTAGAGGAATGAGGTTGAGAAGTGGGCATGGACTGCTAACCAAAGGATAACCCAGGAGGGGGAAACAAGACCACCCCTTAAGGCCTCTGACCCATTTCCAGAAAGGTCTAGAAGAATGGTCTGTGCATAATAACTAATTTGCATAGAAAACAAAAAATTATCTCCAGTGTGATGGACTATCATACTGGTTTCCATGCTGCATATAATTTACAAATCAAACTTTTTGTGGACCCTCTGGCTTTTGTTGTTTGACAACAGGTGTCTATGAATCTTGGGTGCTCCCTTGCCTTAAAAGATGGGGTGAATCACCTGTAGCTACATGGAAAAAGTATTTTCTATTGGTGTATCTTCCACTGCTAGGCAATGCAGGTCTGCATCTTCTCTCATAGTTTACTCTGGTAAAATAAAATAATTGATTCCAGAATAAATCAATAGGGTTGATTTTGTTGGATTTTTGTTTTTCTGTTCTGGGCTTTTTTAGTTCTTGTTGTTGCTTTTGTTGTCTTAGTTTGTTTTGTTTTTTTCTGATGCAAAGTAAAGTGAAATTAAAGTGAAACAACTTTGCCCTTAGATACATAAGGACACAGGAAACAACATGAAATCTAGATAGTAGAATGCCCATGCACACTTGCTGTTTTTTTCTAATCTGGATACAAAAATCCCTAATAAAAGTCCCTTATCAGTGTTAGGCTGTGATCTTAGAAACAGAAGTAATTGTCTCAGTGCTGACAAGTTGCCTTTCTTGTTTACCTTTCCTGTGCTTTCAAGGGGAAAGGGTGATAAGCAGATTCTATCTTGTTCTTTTCAGACTACCCTAGAAAGAACCTGAGATTAAGACCCTTCGAGAGAAATTCCATTAGAAATTCAGTGTACAGTCTACTTGAGATAATGCAGGAGTTTGGACTGTACCTCTCATTTCTTCCTGAATCCTTCAAACCTGGAGATAATGTAATACCATCTAAATCAAAAGTTGAAAAATATATAGCATATTAAAAAGTATGAATATGAGCACTAGAGTTGCTCATCAGAAATATTTATTTGTTTCAGATTCAAATTTGTTTCAGATTCAAATTTGTTTCAGAAAATGTTTAAGCACATTAATTATTTAGGAAGAAATCTATAGCAATAATACTTCTTCAAACTGTAATTTTGATTAATTATCTGCTTGAAGACAGAATATACTCAAAAGGTAAGTGATTATTTAGGATCCAACTGACTGTCAAAGCCTGACTTGTGTAAAAGGTTTTTTGCACCATTTCCATACTGATATTCGCATCTCTTTGTCACAGAATTACAGAATGGACAAGATTGGAAGGGACCGCAGCAGTCCTTCATCGAATCTCCACGCTCAAGCAGGGTCATCCCAGACTCAGGATTGTCCAGACAGATCCTGAATATCTTCAGTGAGGGAGACCCCATCACCTCTCTGGGCAATCTGTTTCAATGCTCAGTCACAGCACAGTGAAGAAGTTCTTCCTCATATTCAGGTGGAACTTCTTGAACACAAGAGCCTGACCTCTTTCACAAGAACTGGGCATGCCAGTACAATCCATCAGTGTTCCCTGGGATGAAAGCTGCTGTCGTGGCCAGGGCCCTTCCAGGGTCTTCTTGACCACATGGCAGACCAGCACAAAGCTGAGCTGTTTGAGGGCAACCAGCCTATTTGGCTTCTAGTTGCACGTGATTGTCAACCACAACATCCGCAGAACTTTCACCCTCACCCCTGTCTGTTGAGCCTCCATCCTGCAGCTCTTCCAAGCCCCAGGGCAGGCCAGCATGGCACCATCCTCTGCCAGAGCAGTAGGGGCAGCAGTGCAGGGTGCAGCCCTGCAGCAGGGCTGCTTGGGTGGTGCATCAGGACAGGGGGCTGCAGCACCCCTGCACCATGCCTGGTCCAGCACAGCTTCAGTCCTGTCTCCAGGGATTACAAGTGGGTCTATGGTCAGGAGAGCCATGCTTCAAGCACAACAAAGAAGTTTCTACCTCTTCCTGCCACTGACACTCATGCCCCCATCACGCTTTGTGCAGAACAGGCCAGAGGCTGTTCTAGTACAGGCAGAAAATCCCCATGCAGACATTTCTGAAGTATGTTTCCTGTGTTCTGGACTCGTTTTGGCTTCCCTCCCCACCCTTTCCCTCCCATCTGGCACTGACAAGGAGTGATGGGTACGGTTTGTCCTCCCCCAGCCAGAGACAAGCTGTGCTCCCCAGAACGCTTCCCTCGATAGTCACAGCGGGGCTCACTGCCGAGCTGGAATGGGAATGTCCCCTGGCAGCGCCAGCCCTGACCTCCATGGGGTTTGTCTCTTGACTCTCAGATGACACCCCTAACGATGACAGCTCTGCCATCAGAGGCCATCCCTGGGCGTTCTGTGGCTCAGGTCCCCAGGGAAAAGCTGTGACAAGCCCCAGGAGCCGTGCACAACCTGTGGAGGTGCTGGGGGTCACCTGCCCTCGGAGGCAGCGCTGCACGTGAGGGGGTCAGGGGGGGCTGATCCCACACCGGGCTGAAAAGCCATCTCATACTAATGATTCAGCCAGAAATCAAAAATTTGTCTGCTTTCTTTCCTCTATTCACTGTACAGTCTGCATACAAATTCCTATTCAAATATCATTAAAGCTCAAATATTGAATTATTCAGTGTAAGCAGCTTTTGAAACACAAACTTCATGGCTGATTACACTTTGACTACCCCTGACTCATAGAAATAATTTAACTCCGTGAGTTCGTGTACCAAACCACACATGAAACTGAGTTTCATATATCACATCATAAAAACAGTGTTAAAATTAAAGATTTTTCCTTCACTTTTCACACACAGCAAGGTGAGAAAATAAATGAAAGTTTATTGCTATATAAAAAAGATTTAAAAAATAGTGGGAAGAAAAAACATTTAGAAGCAGTTACAAGACAGCACTAAAAATCATGTAGAGACTATTTCGTGGCCAAAAACAACTAAGGAATATAAATAGTGCTTTTAGGGAGGAAAAATGTGGTTTTTTAGGGAGGAAAAGCACTCAAGTTTTCTGAATGTTGAAACAATAGTCGTGCACACACAGAGAATAAAGTACTTCCCTAATAAATATCTATAACACAGTGTAAGAAAGAAAAGACTAACACCCATTTCTGTTGCAGAAGTGTATGTTTAAAAATATTCAAATTGAATCAACTGTAGTGACTCACATTAATATGGTATGCAAAACTAAAGGCTTGTGTTCATGCTATCTCTGTGTCCTTAACTTGATTACAGTGGATTAAATATTTATGTGGGGCAGCCAACTTGGTTTTACGTCTTTTACATTGAGCTCAGAGCACACCTGGATGAACCAGAACTTTGTGCATTTACAGAGTTATAAATCAAAGATAAGTGTGCACAGCACTTTTCCTCGAGATTATGCAGTCAGTCTTCCATGAACCAACATAACAGCAAATCACTATTTCATTTTACTTGGATTTCTATTGCCAACCAAAAAATTCTGTGGCAGTACTGTTAGATCCCAGATACTATATCTGAAGGGAGAAAATACTCCATTTTGTTATGCTCCTATCCAAGAGTTGCCTTTTTTTTTTTTTCCCTACAGCTCTTTACTAATAAGTTTACATTCTACAGGTGTAATTGATTCTTGCAGCAGCACCAGAGCACTTTCAAATGCAAGCCCTAGATTTGTTAATTTATAAGTAGATCTCCTTTCTCATACTTGATAACAAAATATGGATACAGGTTTTCTCATATACACCAGTTCACTGTGTTAGACTGCAGACCCAGTGACCAACAGCCAGCAAGTGGTCTCCTGTTTCTAAAAGGCATGTGTTTTCTTTAAATGGATATTTAATATCCTATCTAGTCAGTGCTGCTTGCAAGTGGTATTCTAATTAGGCATTATTTTATTAACAAATAACTTGCCTGCTGAATAAGAGAAAGAATAGCCAGTTAAGTGTTACTGGTCTAGCAAAACCCATTATTTTTAGGATCAAGGGGAATTAAGGTAATTCCATTGGAATAGAAGCTGACAGCTGTCATACAGCAAGCCATGGATCTGCACTGCAGCTCTCTCATTTTGATGTAGAAGTGATCCCACTCTAGCACATCTCAGGAGAGACACTAACTAAGTTAACTTCTGGGGTTTTATGCTTTTTTGTTTACCCATATGCCAAATAAGCACAATCAGAGTTACGTCCTGAGCAGTCATCTTGCATTGCAGCAAAAACTTTTAACCTTTTAGGTTGCAGGTTCAGTGGATACATAATAGAAAGAGGGTCCCCCAAGGAAAACAAATAAAAAGGGACAGAGGCTGAAAAAAAAATATTTTTGATGTCTTTTTTTTGTTTTGTTTTGTTTTTTAACCCAGTGGAACTTCTCATTTTCTAATTATATAAAGCACTTCATGGAGCAAACAACAGTCATAGCTTAATTATGAATGTGATCAGTCCTGAAACATCTAGAACCTTGATGGCTGATGAGAGAGAATGGCAAACAACTTAATACTGTTAATCAAAACCATGATAACTTCTTGAGCCCTGGATAATTTCATTAGAGTCAACAAAAAACTCCACAGTGAAAGAAAAATTAAACTATATAAAAATTAAAAATACATTTTGATGTATTATAGTAAATGTTGAGAGGTATAGGAATGAGTTTACAACATTCTGAGAAACAAATATTTACAAGGAAGAACTATCACTAGAGTATTTTGCTAAGAATTACCCAAGAAATTGGCAGACCCACCTGCTCACTTTGCCAAAGTTTCAGCTTTCCAAAGGTCTAAGTGATGAGGGATAACACAGATTGTAGTTCCTTATCCTCTATAAAGACACAGAACTGCTTTTAGGGTGAAAAATTTGTATCAGATATATGGATATGGAAGGGCAAGCAATATCTCAGAGGAACAGGAAAGGTATCCATTTAATGCAATCAAATTGTGGCAATTTTGGGCTTGAGGGAAATAAAGGGAAGCTTTGCTATCGATTATAATGGAACAATACATTTTTGACCTGTTACCTACAATAACTATGATTTAAAAGCAAATTCTATTTGAAAAGTTCTCTACTTTTGCAAGACATAGTGACATCTGCAAACTGGACTTCAGAAAATCAGACAAAAAGTATCCAGGAGACATCTCAGACAGCTAAACACTGTTCCTTTATGTGGATGATGCTTCTTTTTAATGTGTGACTTTTTTAAGATTGGAGGGGCAAACTGTTAACTGAGGTGAATATGGAAATTAATATGGGGGCTTTTTTTTCAGATCTATTTACCTGTGCATTTTATAATCACTGTTTATTTTCTGTACTCTTATTTTAGCCAAGTAAAGAAGTCTAAATGCAGTGCCACTGGTGGAGCATTAGAAAATAACCTTTTCTTCAGAACTGCTCCTGAAAAAGGCTAAACACTTTAAAGTCAGAAAGGATAAAGAATTTTTACTGGTATACTGGACTCACACACACCCTGGTTGCTGAGAGAATTAATTTCAGCTCTTTCAATGCCTTTGGCCATTTTGTGGATATTTTATATAGTATTTTGATTAGGTTTTTTTATTGACTAGTCCTCTGTGTAGCTGGCTGGTGCAGGAAGCTGTTACCAAGACACAGTACCACTGTAAAAGAAGTTCAAAGAAGTATGTTGACAGGACTGCTAAGTAGGTCTAGAATAGCAGAGGTGTACAACCCCCAGGGGTTTTGATCCAGGTGTGATGCAGTGAAATAAAATTGACAGTAGGCATTGACTGATTTGCCCAGTTATCCAGTAGGTCAGTGTATGCAATTCCAAGTATGCATTGTCATCCTCTGAGCTGAAAAGAAATTATGATGCTGCATCAGTATTGCAAAAACACACTCAAGAATGAAGAATTTTCCACATACAAGATTTTTTCTTTTGAACTTTTTCTGTTTGGATATATATTTTTATGGACTACTTTCTGTCTGCCTTATAGAGGATGCAAAACCTGAAGTTCAAATTTCAGCAACATTTTTCTCATGCCAGTAGCTTACCTGACTCCCCATGGGCTACTTATGTAAATACAGCATGTGGAGTCAGGCGTGGAGCACACAATACCCAAAACTACTTTGATTCACTGTATAAGAGCAGGTGCACTGGCAGTGAAGTACACAGGGCTACTTAAGGGGTGAAAACAGCAGATGTTTTGTCTTACAGAGCTCCTTTATGGTTCCTTTCCCAGGTAAAAACTTGATCAGGGTTTACTCATGGTAGCAGGATTCCATTTGATCAATTTATATAATTATGAACCAAGCGGTCATGGATATGGGCTTGCCATTGCTTTAACTAAAAGCCATCCACCCCACACACAAAAAAAAAAATCCCCTATTCAATTAGGAGAAAAGAAAAGTTAAGAAATTAAGGGAGTCATATTTTCAAGCAAGGCTGAATGAGCCAGATCATTTGTCTGCCCTGTCTGGAGGAAGTCTACCTGAATAGCTAGAACAAGGAATGTGGGTAGAAAGGAAATATGAAGAGGCAGCAGTGGGGTACAGAAACTGATAATCAGATGCATAATTGTTGCCTGAATGAGGAAAAAAATGTTCTCATGTGTTTCTGTCTGTTCATTTCATCCATATTCATCTGGGAAGACAGCAAAGGGTAGGCAATAAAAAAACCCCAACAAAGTAAATCTATTTCCCATACATCTTGTTAAATGTGTGCCTGTATTTCCACACTGATAGAAATTCAAAGCTTTCTGAAACTCATTATCTCAATGAGAAATTACAAATTATTCAAGAGCAGCTTCATTTTAATTCATATTTAAATAATTTCCTACTAATTTGAAAATTCAAGTAAACCCATACTATGGGAAAATATAGAAGGTATCCTACTACCAGAGAAAAAGCTTTGTTTCAAAGCCAATACATTTATAATGTCAAATTATACATGACTTGATAATTTTGAGTTTGAATAACTTAAATTTTCACCTATAATTTTTTCCTTTTGAATAGCAGAATTATAATGAATATATTAACTTAGAAATTATGGAAAATATCCCTGGCAAATATTGGGCCTTCCACTTGTTTTTTGATTAATTTTATTGCTCTTATCAGTCCAGGATGTTTAACTGAATAAGAAGACAAACAAGCTCAATTATCTCATCAAAATATGTTACAGTTTAGACTTTAGGAGAACTATTTAGTAGCAAGAGTATTTAAGCAACCAGGAGGTAGATTATTAATTCAGTAGGAGGGTCAATTATCTTAATAAGGACTGGAGGTGACATAGCATTTTCTGATTTTAATCTGCAATAGGTTATTGTGAAATTGCCTGAGGGTGAACATAATCAATTTGGAGCATCTAAGCAGCATTTACTTTGTACTAAACCTGACAAACAACCTGAGGAAATTCAGCCATGCAGTCAAACAGAACAGGAACACGCAGAAGAATAGAGATATTCAGAGGTGGGTGAAAAAATGACACTTGGGGTAAGATATTTACAGAAATTTTTGCATGTGTTATTGTCTACTATCCTAAAAGGCATTTAGTTCCACAACAGACTTGAATTTACCACCACCTAACCCACAAAGAAGTGTCCAATGTTTTATGAAAAGAAGGAAAAATAATACTCACAAAATATAGAACTCAATATACAATATCACCCTGTGCATTAAGAGCAGATATTACCATGTACTGTGAAAGTATTCAGGCATATTATTTATTAAACCTATGTTGAGTGACTACAAGTCCATATTTTTACAGCTAAATTATTTATTTCTCAGCACCACCTAAAGAAGCTGCTGAGAGGTCAGTTTTTGGAATTTCATATGTCTGACAGAAGGAAATTCACATCATTAAATTGCAAGAAAGTGTTCACAGTACAAAGCTGCCTCTTCGGTCATTTTGTGTAAATGGATAATTGACAAAAGTATCTGGATTGTATTTGAAAGCTCAAACTTTTCAAACACAGAGGAAAATTTATTTTAATATATTGGACCTAGCTAGAAAGAATTAATATTTTAATTTGACCTTTATGTCTACATTGTGCAAATAGATTCTAAGTTGTTCTGAATATTGACTCACAGAAACCAAGATCTCAGATTGTGTAATTAGCTTGGCTTATAGCAGCCAAAATCACATTGGAGTTTCTCATCATTAAAAGTACCAGTGAAGAAAGGCATGTCACAGATCTAGTAAGAAAAGAGAAGTGAGGTTTGTTTTTTTTTTTATATTGTTCTTTGATTTTCATCATGAAAAGCAGATAGATTGGCCTTTCTCCCCCCTTCAGCACAGAATCAATAAATTGGGCACAGTTGTGAACATTGGCTGAATGACTAATATCAGTGTATCTCCTGTGGTGACCCAAGCCAGTCTCATTCCCAAAAATGCATCTCTGTGGTTATTTTATAGCTATTAGTGCAGCATGTCTTTAAGAAAATATATTTCATAAATTCTGCCTGTGTTCCCAGAGAGATGGCACATTGTTTATCCCAATAATGAAACAATTAGAGCACTTAGCAGGTATAAGAAATATAACTCTCTACGTATCTTCCAAATCTATTACCTTCTGTTGGACTCCTGCAGACTTTCCAACCTGCAGCAAAGAATTAAAGAAAAAGTCCTTTGGTTTATTTTCTCTAAATTCAAATGCTTATTTACTTAATCACAGAATGACAGAATGGCTTGAGTTGGAAGAAGCCTTCAAGGTCATCCAATCCCCCTACCATGGGCAGGATAGACCACCAGACCAGGTTGCTCAGAGCCCCATCCAACCTGGCCTTGAACACCTCCAGGGATGGGACAGCCACAGCTTCTCTAGGAAACCTGTGCCAGGGCCTCACCTCCTTTATGGTAAAGAATATTTTCCTAATATCTAATCTAAAGATACCCTCCTTCAGCCTAAAGTCGTCTTCCTAGTCCATGTTGAAGATAATTTCATTATGCATCACTTTCTGGAGCAATGAGATAAAATGTCATGCTGTCCATCAGCCAGCAACAAAATGGGTTCTAGGGTTTGAAGAAGACTACATCTATCATTAATAGAAACAAATTTGAAGAAAAATCTTTCCTGTTGGCCCTTACTCACCTGCGTATTCCACCTTAGGCACTTCAAGTCTCAATGCAAACATTCAGTAGCAAACCTGTACCCACATTAACACGACCTTGCTGTTTGTGAACTGACACATTTGATTTGGGTGCTTTCTGTGGAAAGTCTCTAGAACCATTGCCTGCACATCAAAGAGGACACATCTACCCTACAGCATTTGTGCAGTTAGAAAAAATTAAGGATTTGGGTAGACTTGTCTACAAATTTAGTGTCTTCTAAAGAAACCTTTTAAAGTTATTCCATGCCTTTTTCCTTCCCCATTTGTACAAGCAAATGTTTAGGATCAAAACATAGGAAAAAAACCCCAAACTGCTGTGTATGCAAAATAAATGGGTGTGTCAAAAATCATATACTGCATTACAGAGCTAGATTACAGGAGACAGTCCTTGAGAAGCTCTGTAAGAATCAATCATTAGAAAATAAATCAGTACCTAAGTACCACAAAGCACTAAGGAGAATGAGAAATTAAGGGGGGAAATACCTGAAAAATCTAAGAACAAAACCTTTCAGCTGGGACACCAAGCTGTAGAACAAAAGAGAAACATCACGTGAATGCCCAATACATGAGAACAGTACTTGTGCTCTGAGAATAAGTAAACAGAAAGACTGCATTATGCAAAGCATTCTATAAGGATTTTGAGAAAGACAAGTTCAATAAGAATCAAGCTGAACACACTCCTTAAAAATCACCCCAACATCTGTAAAAACAGATGTGAATTTTGGCATGTAGGAAAGACCTGACTTGCTGACACTAAACTGGTCTTGCAGGACTTGTGCAGTTTAAAATCTGATGTTTCAGGTGTACCACAACAGCTAAAGCTGATTTAAAAAATCAATGGGAATGTGTCAAGGTAGTCAAAATTAGCAGTCACAGTCATTAAGCTTCAGACTGAAAGAAGAGAAGGAAATGAAGATCCTGCTCTGAGTAAACAAAGAAAAGAACAATTTCTGTTAAGCAAGAACTTAGAACAAACCTGCAAGTCAGACTTTATTTATTGTCAAAATACAGTCAGATAAAGGATTTTCAGATTCCTTTGCTCTGTTTTAAATATTGTCAATTTATCTTTCACTTTGTGGTCTTTCACTGTCTCCTTTCCCTTTTGTTTCTGAATGGATTTCCATATAGTCTCCCATCCAAGAAATCTCTTCATTACTCAGAATTGGCAGGACTCTGCTTTTATCAAAATACAGTGGACTAGATTCTTATTTTTATACAATAGTAGCAACTAAGCCAAATACAATGCCATAAATATTTAAGCAGTTTATATTCATGTCATCCAATTGTTCTTTAA
>VYZP01073803.1:0-17475 GCA_013400635.1 Hypocryptadius cinnamomeus | reverse complement strand
GGGCTCTTGCATGGTATATACATTAAATCCTTCGCTCAGCTCCTGTTGCTCTGACTTCCTGGAGATGTGGCTTGTTGTGGGGGGAGTGAAGGATGCTGAGAACCAGCCCAGCAATGCAGGGTTTGCTCCCACAGCCAGAATTCACAGAAACTGGGCCCCACTGGCAGTGTTATGGCTTCTCTTATTACAGTTGAAATCATTCCTAGTACTTAAGCTTGTGGGGGATAAGGATCATTAAGGAAGTTTAAGAAAGGGCAAGAGCTGAGAGAAGCCATTAAAGAGGAGGAGAGCCTGGAAGGAGGAGAAGTTTCTCTGGTCGGTCCCAGTCCAAAGCCTTGATTCCAAAAGTTACCCTTCTGCCCTTCTACCCTTGACTCTTTAACTGGGATTCTTGCTGGGCTCAGGTGCTGTGAGAAGGAAGGGGAAGAAAGGG
This sequence comes from Hypocryptadius cinnamomeus, assembly GCA_013400635.1. Lineage (NCBI taxonomy): Eukaryota > Metazoa > Chordata > Aves > Passeriformes > Zosteropidae > Hypocryptadius > Hypocryptadius cinnamomeus. The sequence continues at coordinate 17,042 of VYZP01073803.1, read as the reverse complement.
GTTGTTTGCCAGCAGTGGTAAAGGTCAGTTGTCCGTTTGTCTTGCCGCTTTGTTTCCCTCGGCTGCTGGCCAAGGCCGGTGGCTTGGCAGGGCTGGCTGCAGAGCTTTCAGTGCTGCCTGACTCAGCAGAGTATAATGTATGGGACATCCGCAATCGGGGCTTTTTTAATCATTCTGTTTTGATATGAAACCCAGGCGTGGTGTTTGGAGTGCTCAGGGTTCCAGTAGTCTGTGTTGTGACTTGTCAGCTTAATGTAATACTGTACTTGGGGGCTTGACTCTGGAAGTGCATGGTAAAAAACCCACTGGTTTTGGCAGGAAGGGGTGAATCAGGAATGTCCTGCAGAATGTGCTCTGAGGTGCTGTGAAAAGGTAACTAGATAAATGAGAGGTCATGTAATCCACTTTTCCCAGTTTTGGCTGATCCTTCCATCGAGTTCATAGCCAAGGAGGTTGCTGTAAGTCCAGTCCAAATGGTTAATTTCTGCAAATTTATTTCTCCCGACAATGATCTCTATTTTAAACTTAATTCTGGCTTATAAAACAACCTTATTTTTGTTGTCCATACAATATTTTTTTAAAATTTATCTCCATGGTTAAACCCCTTGTACTCTCCTGCTGCCGGTGAAGGCAAAGCTGTGGTTGAATGAGTCCTACTCACGAATCTTCCCAGAAATGTGAAATACAGGTATTATCCAACTCCTACATTGTATATTTACCATGCTAAAGATTACTTTTACAGTGAGAGCAATTTATCTTGGGGGAAGCAAATTTCCCTTCTTCCTTTGATTATTGCTGCTCATTCTGGAAATGAACAAGTGGTGCATATTCTGTGTATATGTAACTGCAAACTGGAATTATTTCTGCACTTTAAAAGGTTCCCAAGTCCTCTTTGGACTAGCATTCATTTTTGGGGTGGTTGAAGCCAGCCTGAGGTGCTGCTGTAGTGTCATGTGTGCATTCTGCAAACAGTCCTCATGGCATCAGTCTGGGGGAAAGCAACATCCCAATAAAATCCTGTTTTCAATCCAAGTTACGGGCGGTGGGAAAAGCTTTGTAGAGCTGTAGTTACAATTACCTTGGGGTTGTGTTGCTAAAATATCTGTGAGTGTCACCTCTGGTGTAGAGAAATGAACTTGGAAGTGCCTTTGTGAAGTGGTCAGCTTGGAGCTCAGGAGCAGAGAACAAGTGTGTGTGCAGCAAGGTGGTTTCTGGGCAGAACACTTGGATGTGCTGAGCACTGTGCTCCCGACCCAGGGAGTTTGGGTTAAGCTCTCTTTGGTTTCCCATCCTTTGTCTCCCAGAGTCTCAAGTATACACAGATTTTGATCTTATTTGCTGAAGAATTAATGTGTGGCACTGTTGCATGTAGAGATGATTGTTCTCATCCCAGGGATTTTCCGGCTGATTCACTGCAGTAGGAGATCCATTGATAACCATTTGTAGTGACAGCCACTGTAGTGTGAGAGCCATTGATGCCCTTCTGTAACACAGCCTTTGCTTGAATAGCCCAGGCCCTCGCAGAGCAGGAGTTAATCCTGTTCTCAGTGCTGGGTTCTGGAAATACTGGTCAGATGCTGTCAGTGGATGGCCTCGTCCCCCTGGGACAGGAGTGAACCAGTACAGCTGGAATAGATGACACACGCAAAAAAAGAATAATTTCATCTCATTGTCTTGGCTCTGACTCCAGAGCAGCTCTTTTGGGCTATCTGTGGGGAAAAAAACAAAACACAAAATCGATGGTTTCTTTGCCCCTTTGTGAGGGCGTGACCAATTGAGGCCGTGGCATTGCTGTCACCTGCAGAGGGATGTCAGCAGAGGGTCACCTGCATGGAGTGAGCTCCATCCATGGGCTGGGGCACTTGGCACCACAGACCTGGGGGGCAGCTGGAAGGCTCTGGCCGTGCAGCTCTTGCTGCCTGTGGGCAGGAGAAGCAGCAGGTGTGGGTTGTCCCCATGTGTAACCAGTCCAGCACCCGGGTCCTTACTGGGGTGTGAGTAACTGTGTCCCCAGAAGTGCAGGGTTGGGCAGGGAGGACAGTTCAGCACAATTACTGTGTCTCTCCTGGGAGTTTTCCTCCTTACCTCACCTTCACTCCAGAGAAGGTGGTGTGCCTGTGCCTCTCCCGTTCTGGCCTGACTCAGCTCCCTCTGCCACGATGTTTCCTGCTGGGATTCCACCCCTGGATGAAGCAGTGTCTCCCTGTGCTCGAGCCATGCCTGTATTGCCTGAAATAGAACTACAGAACACCCTGACAGAGGATTTTCCTCCCTGTCCCGTGGCCTGGCCCGCTGGCTGTGTCACCTCGGTGTCCCAGAGGTGTCTGGCAGGAGCAGGAGGAGCAGCTGCAGCTCCTGTGGCTCGGGGAGCCGTAAGCCTGGAGCTGGGCTTTGGAACGCAGGGGATGGAGATGAGGTCAGGTTTGCTCCCTGCTCGTGTGTGAAAGGCGAGTTCAGACTCCAGGACACGGTGTTACTTACCCAGGATATCATGTAGAGTTCCATAATCCTGGTGCCTTAAATCAATAATCACCACAATTGTCTGGATTTCTGGAGGAAATTGTGCTCTTCAGAAGTCATCTTGACACCGTGTGTGGAGAATGTTTCTGTACCAGCCCGCTGCCTTTTTAATCCAGCCAGTGCCAGTGGGTCACCATTAAACCTCCAGGTTCCAGCCCTACCTGTGGAGCTCCCAGTCCATGCTAAATCTTCCTAGAAAATTACAATCCTGATGTGTTTTGGAAATTAATATCCCACAAACTGCTGATACTTTGCTGTGGGGATGCAATATCATACACAACTTCCCCTTTTTGATCAAATATCTTGGGTTTTGTGACGCTGCAAATGCAAAAGTAGTGTTGGGGGAGGAATTCTAAAATAATGATCATGTCTTTCTTGAATTCAGTTCACTGCTACTGTAATTTAGTAAAGAAAACGAGTTTCATATTGGATTTTACAGTAATACATTCTTCATACTATTTGTAATATGTTTGTACAGTTACTGTGTGTCAGAAAGCAGCTGGAGACCATCAAATTTCTGCACCATGGTCACACAAGATTTAATGTGAAACTTGTGAGCAGCAGGGCGCCATTTACTCTTGTGTTGCTTCATTCAGACACTTCTTATTTCTTGTTGCTTTTATTTGTGTAGCTGAGTTTAAAGTTAGCAAGTATTGCTCGGGATGGGACTTTTAATAAGGAAATGAGGGCACAAATGAGTAGTTTGACTCAAAATACTACTTGAGAAACTCAGAAATGTGTTGTAGAGTCAAGGAGGAGCAAATCATGAAGTATCATTGAAGTCTGTCATCTATTCTAGAAGCAAATAATGGAAGTGATTTCATTGCTCCCTGGCTTGGTTTTCTTTTTTCCAAGAAACCTGGAAAAGGTCCTGTCATTGTCCTTACCCAGAAGATCCCTTGTGGTGCACTTCTGGGTGCAGCAAGGACTTTAGTCTTTTCTTACTAGAAAGTTTGCAGGCAGGGGTGATTTGGGGGGTTTTTGGTGCGTGTTCCTGTCCCTGAATGTTTGAACCCCTGTTCCTGCTGGCAGTTCTCATGGAGAAGAGGGGCTGGAAGGTGGTTGACCTCTTTGCTCACAAGTGGGCAGCAGCTTGGCTGCATCTCACTGGTGAGAGGGGTGTGAAAACAGGATATGCTAGGTTAGATATTCTGTGAGCTTATTACAGAATGAGGTTCTGGTTTTAGATGAGAATCCTCCAGGCATTGCACAGCTCCTTTCCAGCTGTGTGAATTGGTTATGACAGGGGAGGCTTTCCGTGGATCGCCTCCTTCCCAGCTGGCATTGGGAAGGGCAGGGCTGCTTGTGGTGTGTGTGCACCTGGCTGGCCTTGCTTTGGGCTTCAGCCTGCGTGGTGTCCCCTTGCCTTCCCCTGCCCTCACAGCCTGCTTTGAGAGCACCACTGTGGGGTTTGGGGGTTCTCAGGGACTTTGATTGCCAAGCTCCAGCAGGTCCCCTCTGCCCCGAGGCAGGAGTCTGGGATCTGTGACAGAAACGAGCAGCTGATGTGGTTTATTTTTGCTGTCAGGGCTCGGAGAACCTGCTCCGAGGTGTGGTGGTGTGTAGGGATGCAGTCACAGGGTCTGGGAGGGCTCGGTGTGGCCAGGGAGCTGTGCCAGGGCCAGTCTGCCAGAGCCCCTCTGACACTGCGGTGCCACCANCTGCAGGAGCCCCTTTGGGGGTCTGGGGTGGGCAGGGGGCTCTGGGCTGGGCTCGGGGGGCTGTGCCACGCTGCTGCTGCTGTGCCCAGCTCCTCACTGATGCCCACAGGCTCAGAGCAGAGCTCAGGTGCAGTCTGGCTGTGCAGGAGGGGCTGTGTTCCGATGGATGTGCTGCCAGGAAAGGGCTGGGGGATCTCCCCCATCACTCAGAAATGAGGGGGATGTGAGTACAGCTGCAATGTATTAAACTCGATATTTTATTTGTGATTTTGGTAGCTTTTCAGTTGGTCAGATGCTGTAAATTCAGAATGATGTATTTTAAACCAATGCACCTATCCACAGGCATGCTGTCCATTGCTGTGTACCCATATATTTTTTCCTCTTGCTTATTTTTTTCCCTCCCCTAAGAGTTTGTTACCTTTCTGAAGCAATAACTTCCTAAAGCCATCAGCAAGGTTTTGAATAAATCTATGCTGAAAACGTGCATGTTCTGCATGCACATGTGTGGATTTGTTGTGCAAGAATGCAGTTCAGGCTTGTTAACTTCAAAAACAAAAACTAAAACTAAATAAAGAAAAGAACTGGCAGACTTGATAGTTTCATGTGGATTTCAGTTTGCATGTCGATTTCAGTTTCCTGCTACCCGGCTGTTGTTTTCTCTCTTGTATTTTTTTTCTGTGGGTTACTTTTGCTACCAGGGCCTTTGATGGTTTATTTTACCAGTTGAATTTCTGTTAATCTGGTGTTCCATATGAATTGCTCCCAAATCAATTGTGCTGTCCCCTTGTGAGGGCGATGTAGGTATAATTAGACTTTTTTTTTATAAAGGACTCGGCATGTTGGTTCTCTTAAAACATGGACTAGATTAGAACATAAGCCAATATGAGAAAAACAGTCATATCTGAAACCAGACTTTTAAAGCAGCTTTAAAAATTAGAAATCTTAAACTTCATATGCAGAGTAGTTTTTGGATGCTGAAGATGTGTGAAATTTAATTTCACTTCACACCTTAACTTTACTAAGATAATACACATTTATCACATGTTTATTGAAATAATAGCATGCTGGGGATGTACTGCCTGTTGGTAAGGATTGGCAGTGACCCCAGTGATGGCACTGGAGTCACCTTCGGGGTTTCCCAGACCTGACTTTTATTAAAAAGTCATTTCCAAACAGAATCATTTTGGTTGGAAAAGCCCTCCTGGACCATTGAGTCCAAGCTGTGCCCAGTCCCCCCTTGTCACCAGCCCAGAGCACTGAGTGCCACGTCCAAGTTGTTTTCTGTACCTTGCTGGGGTTTCCAGACATGAATTAAAATTAATTTGTAGAGAATGATCTTACATCTTTGCCTTTTGATTAAAAAATTATGTAATCCCATTTGGGGGAAAAGGAAGACTTGTAATGCTTCTGGGGTTATTTGCTTTGACCAAACAATCCTGATAAGCTTCAGGTTTAAGAGAAAACAGAAGGTTAAATTTATGCTGTTGTTTGAAGCAGCACAAAGTGTAGCCATGATCCTGGATTGCAGATAGGCTCTCCCAGCTGGAATAGCACTGCTGCTTTAATCCATATTTCAGCAAAGGCTTTTTCTCTGACCTGCTTTGTCCCAGCCCAGCCCAGGCTTTTGAGAGGTCCCTTGGCCACCCTGACTGTGGGGGAAGTTCTCTGGTGTAGGGTCTGAGTCCTGCTCTGATGTGAGTTCCCTTAGTTTAATTTTCATGTCGCTGTACGAATGCTGCCCTTCCTGGACACGTGTTTCTGCTAAGCCCCGCGCATCTGCCATTTTCTGAGCTGAAAAGGAAGCTTCTCTGACACCTTCTTTTTTAACAAAACCCATCTAACGAGTTCTGTGCTGACTTGGTTTCTGTAGCTGGAGAAGACAAGTCTGTTCTCATGCAGTGCCAGGTGATTTGCAAGTTCTGTGCATGATTTGATAAAAAATCTAGTGCTGAAACTCCCTCATCTAAAATGTAAGTGTTGTAAGAACCTGAGTGCTTGGAATTCTGTCTTATGAGTAGCAGAGCATTCCTTTTTCAGCTCTTACTGAAGGGAGCAGTTAATATTAGGATGCCTGCACGACAACATCCTGAGTCATCGAGATACTTGACAGCTACTTTCCAACCAGAGCAACTGGTTTGACAAATGAGCTTGGACTTATTTTATCACTTTAAAGATAAATCTTTAAAGAGTCTTTTAACACGTTAAAGGTTGGGACATCTGATATTTTATTAAGTAACAATCTGGAGGTTTCTGAGTCCACTTCTTTTAGTGGCTGAGCTTGTTCCGTGTGGCAGATCAAAGGCTGGCTGAGTCGCATGGCATAGCAGTGGGGAGGAGGAAGTGACTGGGTTTCTATTCCTGGCTGACCCCAGCCTCGGAACCGAGGAAGAGCTTTAAAGGAAATGCAGCATTCAGCTCTCTGAATCTCTCCAAGTATTCATAAGTGCTACCAGCATTGGCTTCCTGCATGCAGCGTTTCAAGGTGTGGACGTCTTAAAACTGTCCTGATTTCAAAATGAAACGGGGTAACAAGGGAAGCCCTAAAATTCATGGAAATAGCAAAACTTGCAATTCCAGATTTTATCAAAAACATCCAAACCATCCTATTTTTACCTGGCAGGCAGGTCTGCAAGCCCAGGCAGGGTGGGAAGGGATGGCTGGTGCCTGGTGGGGCTGCTGGCACACGGTCTGGGCCCCTTCAGCCTGGGCAGGAGAGCTCTGTGGGATCAGTGCAGTGCCCAGCAGACCTGGAGGAGCTGCCAGCCCTCAAAGATGTTGTCTGCAGTGAGCCAGCACCGTGGTGGGGCTCCTGGAGCACCTGCAGTTGCCCAGGACCTCGAGCAGCGTGGGGTGGGAGCCCAGCTCTGGCCCTTGGCAGAGGGGAGGCTGTAAACCTGTAAGGTCACTGAGCACGTGGAGGCTCTTGTGCAAGAGCTGTCCTTGCTCCTGGAAGGAACACATCCCCTCACCCAGTGTCCTGGGCTTCTCTGAGGATGTCAGTGAGCTGGAAACCCAGTCCACCTGAACCGATGGGAATCGCTTTTTCCCCTTCCTTGAAGACTTTGACACGATTCCTTGCCAGAAGCCATTTCAAAAGGAAGAACCACCCCAGGCTGTCATGGAACTGGAAGAGCAGTTCTTTATGGGCTGGAGGGCTGGGCAGGCTGGGCAGTGGGGCAGGATTTGGGGTGCCTGCTGAGGCTGAGGAGTGGCTGCCAGTTCCCTGTGGGTCAGCGCTGGGCTGGGGAGGGAGCGTGCACAGAGGTGTCTGGGGTAGCTGATCCTGAGCTGTTTTGGGTGCTGAGTGCCAGGCTGGAAAGCTCTGCACAGAGCACAGAGCCGAGCAGAGGGAGCTGCAGCTGGAAATGCAAGGCTGTGAGCCTCGGGAGTGTTATCTGTGCATTGCTTGCACAGGATGGAGCTCGGAGCTGGCAGCTGGGGCTCGGGAAGGGGTTTGGGTTGTCACTGATCCTCTTGGGACACCCTTAGCTCAGTGTGCAGGTGGATGAGGGTGCTTGTCACCAGGGAGGATGGAGGAGCAGCTGTGGCTGTGCTCCCATCCCAGCACTGCCCCTTCCCCACTGCCTGCTCCTGAGTGGGCTCCAGGAGCTCCTGACTGGCTCCCAGAGCACTTCTCTGGATGGGTTTGGCTCCAGTGCTTCAGAAATTGTCCCCAGATGCCACCAGATAAGCAGCTAAAATGGTGAGGGGGACAGTGGCAAATCCAGGGTGGTTGGATTTGCACAGCACTTTTTCCTTTTCCTTTCCTCGTTTCTGATACTGGGATATTCACAGGTTCCTGTATTCCTCCCACCCCATGTGTTAAATTCCATACTTCATTTTGTCTTTAAAATTTCAAATAAATCAAGGTGATTATAGGAAACAGGCTCTGCCAGATGCTGCCTGGGAAAATTCCTAAGGGCTTGAAAGCCATCCTTCACTTCTTCCATGCTGTAGTCATCGTTCCAGAGACATCTAGGAAATTAAAATCTTCTATTATAAAGATGGGTTACTCTGTCACGCATATTAGCGTCAGTAGTTTCCCTGGCTGTCCCTGTCGTCCCCACACGCTTTGGATTCTGTACCAGTACTGAGGAATGTTTTTTTCCTTCCTGTGCTGCTGCCACAGATGTGCCACCAGAAGCAGCCATACTCCAGTTTGGCAAAAATCAATTTTTTTCACTAGTTTAACTGCAGGGAGATTGTAGTGAGTAGAATGAATATAAATTTAATAGAATTAATACAGATTTGTAACTGAAATGTAAACTTTAGAAGTATTTTCTACAAACACAGCAAGAAAGAACTTCAATTGTTCAAGAAAAACAAAAACTTGACCATGTTCTAGCCATTCCAGTAGTTTCTTTTTCTTTATTTTCTAACTGCCAAGGATAGAACTCGGTGCTCTCCCCTCTCGAATCATTCTTTCCCAGGGAAGGTGATTATGTTTGTTGTTGCTGTGTTAACAGTGTGCTGTGGTACTTCAGGCTCCTCGTTTTGAGGGTGCATTAAATCCAGGGGGTTTCCAAGGTGAGAATGGGGCTGCTGGCAGGAGCTGGCCCTGGTTTGGTGTTTGGGACAGGCTGGGGTCTGGAGGGGCAGGGCTGGGGGAGCCCAGGGCCGAGGCCAGGGCGCAGCTCCCTCCTCAGACACTCCGCGTGTGCAGTACATTGTGTTTCTGCTGTGCTTTTCCCAGGGTGGTGATGAATCTCAACAGTTTTCCCAGAATTGTAGTTTTAGTGAATAAAGCTGTTCTCCATGCTGGAGCGGGGAATGGTCTTGGGAATCCTTTGCGTATTTCTGCCCTGAGGGGGTTTCTAATTCTTTCCGCTAGAAAGTCATCGTGCAGATACTGCAGAGCATTAATTGCTTGGGCTTAGCCTCGCACAACATGTGAAAATTAACAGTAATACAAACAAGCTGGCCATGAGCCGCTGCCCTGGGAGATGTTGTGTTGAAATGACAATCATTGCCTTCTCCAGCCTGTGTTTTGAAGACCTTTTTGTGCCCACGAGTGAGACCAGGCTGGGAGCAGCTAATGGCTCCATCCTCCATGGCTGCTGCTCTGCTCCAGGACGTGTTGCGTTCCTCTTAATTCTGGAGCTCAGTCAGGCTTTCAGATCACTTCCAAAGCAGTATTTTTTTGGTGTAAGTCACTCTTTGGGCAGTGGTGTCCTTGCTGTAGGATGCCACAGTTTGTGCAGCGAAGGGGAAGAGCAGAGCTGTGTCACTGCACCTTGAGCAGTTTCTCTGGGAAGAGCTGTTCCACCATTCCCACTGCCCTGGACTACCTGAGACGCTCCTTCTCACAGCCTGTCTCTTGGCTGAGCACTTGAACTTCTCTGGACTCTTTGGACCTGTTCTGACCAAACCTGTTGGTTTGTTGCTGTTATTTTCCATTCACGGAAGATCTGCAGAACGTTATTACTTTCCTCTTTCTGCAAGTGTCTGAGCTGTCACCTGCCTTTATTAATGCCTTTGCAGCATCATGCTCATCGAGCTGCTGCTGTCTGGGGAGGGGCTGTGTCTGTTACCATCCTTCATCTCAAAAAGTGGAGTCAAATATTTGATGATAATTTTGTAGCACTCCAGCACTGACACATCACCTTCTATTTTGGATCCCTGAGTTGGTGAAGTCTCTACTTTTGTTTTTATTATTGCTGGTACAGTGAAGACAGGATCATACAATGGCTTGGGTTGGAAAGGACCTTAAAGCCCATCCAGTGCCACCCCTGCCATGGGCAGGGACACTTTCCACTGTCCAGCCTGGCCTTGGGCTCTTCCAGAGGCAGCCACAGCTGCTCTGGGCACCCTGTGCCAGGGCCTCACCCAAAATCCCATCTAACCCTTCCCTCTATCAGTTTAAAGCCTTTCCCCAAGCCCATGTAAAAAAGGAAAGTGCCTTTTGTCTCCTTCTAAGTAACCTTTTGCCAGTCCAAATTTCAGTTTTCAGGCCAGCCAGTCTGGGTTTTGCAATTGCCTTTGATAAACAAGCAGTGTCTGGGTTTGCATTTGACAGGACAGGCATGTTGGAATTCACTTGGTGAATTTGCCTAATGAAAACTGCTTCTTCACCCTAGTGATGCCTTTTTCTGTTAAATCACCAGCTGTGGTTATATCTCTTACCGTATGCTAGTACATTCTAAATTTTCTGTTCTGAAACTTGTATTTACTTAGATATCTACTTAGATTAGAAGGCACATGTAGAAGGTCTATATTTGATGTTTAATATTTTTAGAGAAGTAGCGGGCCGGTTTTGTCTGGGGGTAGACATGCAAATGTAAGACAAACACTTTGAGTCACAGGTCTGTGGGCTGTTGGTCAGTCCCAGCCTGCGGGACAAGATTAGAGTGTCTGGTAGTGAGAGATGGTCGAGGACCGAGTCTTTTTCTTAACAAACCAGGGGTTTTGTAACTGTCCACGTAAAGGCAGGGGAGAGCTCAGCCACTATCCCCTGCCAGCTCCTTATCAGCTGTGCTGCAGCCTGTGCCGCTGGAATCACGGAGCAGGATTAGCTGGGGCTGACGTGCAGCTGCAGATCCAGCCCAGCAGCACCTGGGCACCTCTCCCTCTCCCTGTTTGGGATCAGACACCTTTCCCTCTTTGGGATCAGACACCTCTCCCTCTTTGGGATCAGACACCTCTCTCTGTTTGGGATCAGACACCTTTCCCTCTTTGGGATCAGACACCTCTCCCTCTTTGGGATCAGACACCTTCTCGCCATCCCCGCCCACGCACGGAGCCCTTCAGGCTGGCCAGCAGCAGGATCTGTGTGCTGGCCATGGCTCCTGGAGCCCGGGCTGCGGCTGTGCAGTGAGCTGATGTTGTGCCAGGATGGGTGCTGCTGGCAGAGCCCCTGCTGTCCGTGCAGCTCCCAGGGCTGCTGCTCAGGCTGGGATTGGCAGCAGCCGCTCCCGCAGTGCTCGGGGTCAGCGAGGGGCTCGGCCCAAAGCTTCGTGCAAGGGAGGAGAAGGTGCTTGGAAAAGCCACTGCTCCCTGTTTGTGAGGGTCAGAGGCGCTTGCCAAAGCCATGCCAAGGCTCCAGCTCCCTGGCACATGGCTGGTGAGGCTGGGACCTCCTGGCCACCAGGACTGTGGCTCCCAAATGACATGAGCGGTGAAGATGCTGTGACAGTGTTCTGTGTACACTATAGGACTTGGCTTGTGGAGTGTTTGCCTGAGCCCACCAGCAGGGTTTTTCACTTGAATCACAAGATTAAACTTAGTCTTAAATAACTGAGAGCTCTTGGAAGGAAGCAAACATCTGTGTTGTGTGTCTGCTTCAGGTTTGCATGTGCTCTGTACTTGTGCTTGCTCGAGGAGCAGGGAGTCCTGAGAGCTGGAGTTTTACATGGGGGGCATGTACACAGCAGCATTATTTCTCTATAGTAGTATAATTCCTGCTTGTATCTAAATGCTCTTGCTGGTTTGATACACAAGAGTTTTAATTTGACACTGGATTCTTTAATTACTGCATATATTCAGAAGTCAGCGTAGTAGCCATCAGCAGTGAATATTTTTATTGTTGTCTGCTTTGTTCTTCCTTCCTCTCTGACCAGAAAACTTGGTTCTCTTTTGGATTCGTGGATGCACTCTGGAGTTATCAGTGGTTAGACAACAAGTAAACACGTACTGTACATGGGCTGCTGGCCAGCTGGCCCTGGCAGCCGGCAGCTCAGGACTTGCTTTCAGCCCCAGAAGAATGCCTGTTTGCTTGGTCATTTCCTTTCCTTTCAAATACAAAAAATAAAACTTTTTTCCTCCAATTAAATTGCTTTCCTGGCCTAAATATTGAAATTAGGGAGAGAGCTCCTCAGATACTGGGGCTCGGGCAATTTGGGAGGAAACTTATGAATTTGCACAGAAGCCCTCGAGAAATAGTCACCAGGCTGGGGAGTGACCAGGCTTGAAATTCATCTGGTTTTTTCCCCTTTCTTTGTGGAGGAGTTCAACACTGAATTTCTCTCCCTGGCTGAGGCCTGCATTGACTGTGGCAGCTGTGCTTGCCCCCAGATTGGTGTTGGGGCACACAGACCCCTCGAGGGACAGTGCCCTGACCACGGGCTGTGTCCCTGAGGCTGAGATTTTCCTCTGCTTGGAAAATCCCCTTCCACGAGGGTGTTTTCTGCATGTTTTGAACTCCAGGGTGGAGAAGTAACTCAGAACATGACCTGAAGCACCTTGGGACATACCTGGCCAAGTACCCTGGTGTTTTGCACCGCTGTAACTAGTTTTCTCAATATTTGAGTGATCACATTTCTGTCTTGTGGAATTAAAAATGTCTATGCTGTAAGCTGGAGAATTATTAGACTGAATGCATGCCTGTAATTGATCTTTTTTGCTGGTTATTGTACTAAAGACCTGCCAGGAAATTTGCTTCCTTTCCCGCATCCCTTTCCTTCTCCCCTCAAAATGCGCTCAGAAACTCCAAACCAAAATCCCTCTGCTGGGAAAGCCTCAGCACGTGAATCGAGGCTCGTGGTTGTGGCTCCTTCTTTGACCAGAGGAGGATTTTTTCAAGGGCACCAGCACAATGTGTGTATTATTCCCTCCAGCTCATGGTTCTTCAACCTGGGATAAGGTTTGGAAAGAGCTGCCCAGGGAGGTTTGGAGTGCCCACCCCTGGAGGTGCCCAAGGAAGGGCTGGAGGTGGCACTCAGGGCTCTGGGCTGGGGACAGGGTGGGGACAGGGCACAGCCTGCACTCGATGATCTTGGAGGTCTTCTCCAGTTTAAATGATTCTGTGATTTTCATGGCATCCTTTCACCAGTGTTACATATAGCAAGGAGTTATCCTTGGATGTTGGAGTAAATCTGCTTTTGCAGGGAGCTTCACAGTAATAGTTTCTTACACAGCAGTCTTTGATATCATCTGTCTTCTTGGCTCTAGTTTGAGGTGGAAAAGAAATCAGAGGGTGCCTTGGAATGGGATTGAAACAGCAGCACAGGTGATCTTGGGGTTAATTTACTTATTCCACAGAACCCTATTCCCAATTTAATTTTATCTCTTCCTCTGATCTGTTGTCTCTGTCCACGTAATGCAGTTTTGCAATAGCAGTTGCATTTCTGGCAACTCCTGAGCTGGTTTTTCCTCCTTGGGGTGACAGAGCTGCCTCCACAGAGCCACAGCTGCCCCTGCTCGTGGTGCAGTGCTGAGGAGGAGTCTGGATGTGTCTTCTGAGCTTCTTGAGAGGCTGGAGGAAGTCTGAGGAGAGATCCAGCGTTCTGTATCTTGGGAAATCAAAATAACGAAGGCTTTCAGGAGAATAAAAGCTGATGATAGGAGCCACCTTCTTTTCCAGCTGCCTACAATAAATGTCAAATAAAATGCTTATTTTACACACCAAGGCTGTGAGGGAGTTTGCCTTTAAAAAGTGTGTAAACACTTTCTTTTCATATTGTAATTCAGGACTGAATTTAAAGGCTGGTTTTGAAATCAATAATACTTAGTGGAAACTGGTTTTGAGTATTTTGAATAGTTTTCTTCATTATTAATTTCCATTTGAGCACTTTGAAGCCTATCAAGTCCATTTCCTGTCTCCATGATCACATTGAGATTACTTGGTGGTTTCTCTGATCTTCTCAAGGCCTTGCTTTCTGTAAATGACAGTCCCTGTGGTATTTATGAAACTGTTTTTTACTTGGTGGTGTTATTAAAAAATGCTAAGCAGAAAAAGCGAATCTGGGAGGAATGAATTTGGTTATTTCTGACTTTGCAGCACTCTTGGTGGCTCTCGCTGGGGGAAGGAGGAGGCTGGTTCTGAGCAGGGGAGCAGTAACCGTGGGTTTATTCCCAGCCTTGGGAGCACATTCCTGCCTGCAGTTAAGGCTGTAACGAGTCCTCTGCCAGGCTGCCATGTGCAGTCCCTGCAGGGCTTCAGGCATCTGAACACCTTACGTTCCCATAATACACTGAATTTCTGGAAAATGCCTGCCTGCACACGTAGGGCTGTGCACACAGCCGCAGGTGCTCCCCTCGGGGCTGGTCCTTCACCTCCTGCACCCTGGGAGCAGCGAGCTGCATATGGAGCTGGCATTTGTCACCTGCTGTTAGCACTGAGCCGTGGAATTTGGTCTTTGCTTCATCAAAGTCCATAAAGTTTCTCAAGTTTTTCTTACAAAGCTTAAAAACACTACCAGGTCATGGTTTGAGGCTCAGGCTAATAGTGAGTTTTAGTTGGTAATTTCCTTTCAAATAGAAAAAGTAAAACTTTTTTTCTCCAATTAAATTGCTTTCCTGGCCTGAATATTAAAATTAGGGAAGGAGCTTCTCAGATATTGGGGCTTGGGCAATTTGGAAGGAAGTTTTTGAGGTCTTTGAGAAAAGGTCGTGCAGATGACAGAATCCCAGAATCACTGAGGTGGGAGAAGACCCCCAACACCATCGAGTCCCAGCTGTGCCCAGTCCCCACCCTGTCCCCAGCCCAGAGCCCCGACTGCCACCTCCAGGGATGGGCACTCCAAACCTCCCTGGGCAGCTCTTTCCAAACCTGCCCATACCTTATCCCAGGCTGAAGAATCCAGGAGCTGGGAGCAATAATGTTTTCTTTTTCTTTTCTTTGTGCAGCAGTTTAAGCCCATTTTCTCTCCCTGGTTGAAATCAGAAGTGCTGCTTTGTTCTTTAGCTCTTCTGCACATGCATTTCTCAGCCCAGAACAGATTTTCTGAGAAAAGGCAGATTCTCTTAATTGTCAGCCCTTAAGTGAAGCTGAAGGAGAAGTGCCAGATGCTGCAGGATTTGTGATGGAAGTTGCAAGAATAATCAGTCCAGGGAAGACACCACTGTCTCCTTGGAAAGGCTGACCTGCTTATGTCCAGCTGAGCTGAGGAGCTGCAGCCTTTTGCCTGAATCCATAAGGAAATAAGGATTGGTGCAGGGGAAAATGGGGTTAACTCGTGACTTTTCCATGCTTTTTGAAGCACCACAGCTTCTGAAATGCTGAGAAGTGGCAGCAGGAATGGAATTGGTGGGTCTGCTCTTGTCGTGTTATCTACTGTATTATCTGTATTACTGTATCATGTTATTTACTGTATTTCTCTCGTGGTGCTTCCTGGGTTTTTCTTCCAGGACCAGCTGTAGGTTCCACATACAGAATAGGGTAGGAGGAAGATCTGTGTTACAGGTAGGAGAAGCTGCAGATAATGATGGCGTGCTCAGCATCACGAATAAGAAAACACAAAACTTAAAGCATTCCTTCCTGTCACTTTGATGATAATTTATATTCAGGCGTTGGTTAATCTCATCTAAATTCAGACGTGCTGAGGACTCAAATTTAAGAGCATAATTATCCATAGTTCAGTTTTCTCCATGAGGCAGTGGGGAGGAGAAACAGGCTTGGATTGTTCTTGGCTGTTCAGTGTTTCTCTGTATTGCCAGGTAAGTGTTCATCATAGCCATACTTCTAACATTAGTACCTCTTTTGGTTCCTGAATTGAGATGAAATGAATTTGGAGGGAAAAATTGACCCTAGATTTTTTTTTTTTAATAGTTTGTTCTTAGGGTGTGTTAATTCTTTTATTTTTCATTTTCTGTGGTGGTGGTTTATTTTTTGATAATCTTAATTATACTTTACAGATTGGACATTGAGACACTGAAATGTTATGACTGTATCCATCCTGCATGATCCAGATGTTGTCTTAACTTTTAACCTGATTTGTCTCTCAGCCAGGTCCTTTATTACCTTGCCATGAGTAAATTGGATAGTGGAAGCTTCCCTAGGCAGGGTGGAAAGGAAAAGCCCTGTGTGTGGTGGGATGACTCCACAAAAACCAGGAGCTCCTGTTCTCCTGGGAATCAGTGGGATGGCTCCAGAGGAGCAGAGGGCTCCTGTTCTCCTGGGAATCAGTGGGATGGCTCCAGAGGAGCAGAGGGCTCCTGTTCTCCTGGGAATCAGTGGGATGGCTCCATAGGAGCAGGGGGCTCCTGTTCTCCTGGGAATCAGTGGGATGGCTCCAGAGGAGCAGGGGGCTCCTGTTCTCCTGGGAATCAGTGGGATGGCTCCAGAGGAGCAGGGGGCTCCTGTTCTCCTGGGAATCAGTGGGATGGCTCCATAAAGCAGGGAGCTCCTGTTCTCCTGGAAATCAATGGGATGGCTCTATAGGAGCAGGGGGCTCCTGTTCTGGGAATCAGTGGGATGGCTCCATAGGAGCAGGGGGCTCCTGTTCTCCTGGGAATCAGTGGGATGGCTCCAGAGGAGCAGGGGGCTCCTGTTCTCCTGGGAATCAGTGGGATGGCTCCAGAGGAGCAGGGGGCTCCTGTTCTCCTGGGAATCAGTGGGATGGCTCCAGAGGAGCAGGGGGCTCCTGTTCTCCTGGGAATCAGTGGGATGGCTCCAAAGCCAGGAGCTCCTTCTCCCCAGGAAGGGCAGCGCAGCAGATCCCATCTGACACCCCGCAGGTCCTGCTGGCAGCCCTGCACCTGTGCCAGGTGAATCCCTGTCCCAACAAGGCTTTATCTGCAGGTCCACGCAGAGCCCTCTCCTCACAAAGAGTTAAGTGTGCAGTCAGAGCTGGGTTTGTTCCTGTTGCAAACGTGTTTGCCAGCGTGACCTTTGTTTAATGTTTCTCAGACAGAGCATGCAAGTGACATAAGAGCAGTTAGACATCGTCAGAGGGATTTTAGCCTGGAAATACAGCGAGGCTTTGGTCATACGTGTATTTATTGCACCTTGAAAATACTCCTGGGGTAGCTGCACCTTCTGGGGGTGTTGAGAGCCTGGGTGGGAGTGCTGTGCTGGGGAGCCAGGCTGGTCCCAGCTCCCGGAGCCCTGGCTGTGCTGACGTGTCCGGAGTCTCACGTGCTGCTTCGCCCCAAACCACTGTTAAAAACAAGGGAAGATTAACCACTTTGCTGTTTCCCAAAGGT